>JAYXIM010017266.1:0-55239 GCA_037575425.1 Anastrepha fraterculus
TGTACTCGCTTGCTAAACTCTCGTCACACTCTCCTGTATGAACAGCCCGGACCATACGTTATAAATATTATATAATTGGTCGCCCCGAATATTGAAGTCTTCAATATTATCTGGCACCTCACCCATTGGAATGCGTTGGAAATTTTAAATAATTCATTTTTAATAAAATTTCACAATAATTTAATTTTTAATAAAATTGGTTTTATTTCGAGTTCTACTGAATTAATTGAAGTACTTTTTTCGCAAAAGATTTACGATTTTTTACGGTCTTTAATTTGCTGTTATTAGATCGGTACATTAGGGTGGTAGCAACTCAGATATGGTGGGTAGGTACCACAACGGAGCGCCTGTGATCAATGAGCTTTTTAGGAAAACCCCACTCCTTGAGACAAAAAAAATTGTATATCACACTTTAAAATCCGACAATAAATGCCGCAGATATGAAGAAAAATGCAATTGGGTGACATCTAGGGTTGCCAGGAAACAAAAAAAAATTTTTTTTTAATGTTTTTCAAAAACACTTCATATGAGGCGAGGTACGGGCGACTTTTTTTTTTGCAGGTAGGGCGAGACGCTCTAATATATATGTTTCTTTTATTTTATTTATTTTTTTTTTTTTGTTTTAACATTTTTTAATTCTTATATTCATTTTTTTCTTTATTTTTTCTTTAATGTTTTTAATTTTTTTTTATGATTTATTTAATTTTATTTTATTTATTTTTTTATGGTTTTAATTTTTTTTAACCTTTATATTCATTTTTTCTTTATTTTTTTTTTTAATTTGCTTTACTTTTTTTAAATATTTTTTAATATTTTTAAAACATTTTTTTAAAGTTTTTTTTTAAGTTTTTTTTTTTAATTTTCTGCTTTATTTTTGTTTAAATATTTTTTTAACTTCTATTTTTTTATTATTTTTTATTCCTTTTTTTAATTGTTTTTTTGAAGAATTTTTTTATTGCTTTTTTAATTTTTTTTAATACTTTTTTAATTTTTTATATTCTCTTAATTTATTTTTTCATTTTTTTCAGTTTATATTTTTAAGCTTTCTTAATTTTTCCATTTTTTAATTTATAAAAGCTGGATCTGATTTTTTTTTATTTTTTATGTATATTATTTATTTTTTAAATTTATATTTGTTTACCTTTTTTTATTATCTTTTTTATTTTACTTCATTTTGTTTTAATATTTTTCTTTTAATTATTTTAATTTCATTTTTCATTTTTTTTTCATTTTTATTTTATTTTTATTATTTTTTTTGTTTTTTGTTCATTTTTTAACATTTTTTTTTATTTTTTGTTTATTTTCGCTTTACTATTTATTTTTCATTTTTTCTTCATTTTTTTCTTCATTTTTTTTTATTCACAGCTGAACTGCGGAAATTTCGAAGCTCAAATTGCAAAGATTTAGTAAAAGGTCGGTCGTAATGGAGAACTTTATTTGTAGAAGGAATGGGTGGACAAGACAGTAATGCTAATGAGGATGAAAGTGAAAAAAACGCTAAAAAATATTAAAAATCTAATAATTTTCATTGCTCAACTGAGTGTCGCTCCTCGCTTCATGAGTAAGGCTGTAGCACTAATTATCCGAAGAAAAAAATCAAAATTTTCGTTTCACAAATAATCGCTGTCAAAGGTCTGCGTCATCCTTAAGCCACCCTGTAGTTGTTCTGAGTAAGAAACTCGTTTCACCAGTTCAAATTTTCTCTGCAAGTTAGTGGCAACGTGCAACACTTTACTGCGCATGCAACACATACTAACCGCCTATCAATACTTAATTACTTCAAGCACTTAAACGTTAGTTTGTATAGTCGCACTTAAGTTCAGAGGCGGGTTGAATTCACGGGTGGTAACAGCGGTTATTGAGGGATTGCTGAACTTGCAATTTCATTTCACAGTGCATTAGCCACACATACAATCCCCAATACGAGCTTCGCTGGTGTCTTGGAGTAGCCCAGAGCATGCAGCAACAATTTTTCATGGCTCCAAGTTTCAAGTCATCAAACTTTTCACTAATACAACGCCGCAAAAGGGAACGAAAGAAAATCAGTGAGCAAACGAATAGAAAAATGAAGTTTCGAAGCCGGCAAGCTTTTAAAACCAAAAACAAGTAGTCGAAAAAATACTTGAGCAAACAACAACAACACCAATCAGAGCATCAGCAGCAACATTAACAACACCAACTTGTTTGATTATTCTCTTGGGTGCAATAAATTATACACGAAGTCCTAATAAAAAATAACACTTGTGCTGGTGCTGCCGCAGTCTCCGGTGCTGGTTTTGTGGCATGCAGTGTATGGAGGAGAGTACAACTCTGCACAAAGCAGCAGCACAGCCAGCGCAAGTACCCTGGAGAGGAGCACACACCCCAACTGTGGTAAGCAGCCAAAAGAAAAACAACTTGCAGCACAAACAAGAAGCACAGCAAAGAACTGCATGGCTGAAGAAAGCAACAGCAAAAATACGCAACTGCAGCCATGCCAAGACTGTTGTTTGAGGCGTGTAGCAACACCACAAAACCTACTGGTAATGTCGCCAACACACAAGACAAAGAGTGCTGCAACAAAGACAGCTTAGTGCGAGTAGAACAAAACGGTTAAAATTAGTACAATACTCGGAGATTGCGTGCGGAAGTCAAGGAATGAAGCGTCAACTGTGCGCCGCTGCTAAGCTGTCTAAAGTGGCAATAAAGGCAATGCAGCAAAACGAAGCACAAAGCAAGTGTGTGTCTAGCAGAGCCCTAGCAGCCCAACAGGAGCGGGGAAGTGACGCAAGGCATGAAAGCCGGCACATCATACAAAATTTACTTCACTGGCCTGGATGCCTTTAGCTCAGCCCAGCAATAACCGGCAAGCAGTTGCACTTGTTCTCACGCACACCAATGCACTTACGTAGTTCACTCTATTATGTGCTATTACTTGCATGTGTGTGCGTGTGTGTATGTGTGTGTGTGTGAGCCGACGTTTAGCTACCACAACTATCTATTAAAGTATGTCACAGTGATGAGAATTGCGTATTTGATGGCGTAAGTTTTTTTGGTGCGCAAAAATAATAGCATACCCTTAGGAGTTTAATGCGTAAAGTTGAAGTTGATTGTCTTCGCTTGGCTGGCTCATCCTTGCTTAGTATTATTTTTGTGGCGTTCACTCTTCACTCCTCGCTAAACTTGTCTTTAGTATGAAAACGAAAAAAATGCCGCAGCAAATTTTGTCAGATCACAAAAAATTATGATTTTATGCAGCAATTATTCGCTGTAAAGACTTGCTTTCCTTAATTTTGTTTTCACTATTTCGTGATTGTAAAAGTTTCCTTAGTTTGTAATAAGAAACCAGTTTAAGCTGAACAGTAATTGCAAATGTTTGAAAAAGTTGTGCTACGCATACGGAATGGGGCACTTATTATTTAGCAGGATTTTATGGCACCTAAACCGATTTTGTGACAAAACACAAAAATATGCACCTAAAAACAGACAACCCTGTTTCAAAAGATTTCAAAATTAGAAGTGACTACTCTTAAGCCAAACTAACATCGATAAAATACACTTCAGTGTAACAGCTCCCGACGCGCTTAGCCTAAGGTTCTATGGATTTGACGCAACAACTCTAACAGTTATTATGACTAGCTTACGGCTTATTAAATAGGATTAGACTAAATTGTGAAAGTAGGAACCATCCAAATAACCCTCACAACTTTAGATTTCACAAAATCTTGGGAGTGGTTGTATAAACCATCTCTAATAGGTCAAATCAAAGGCCTGCTGATAGTTAACTTGCAATTAACTCCTCCTCTAGATAATTTATATGGGAGAGTACACCCAACACTACCAGTATACCAAACATTATTCTACAGATCCCGATTAAAGGTTTGAAATTTGGACGAAAATCTTTTGACTTTTTTTTAACTTTGTGCTAAACTTAGACTTTTAAGGTTTTTGAGGAAGAACAAAATATATTAGTTTGGAAAAAGGAAATACATCATTTTCTCGGTAGATGGCTGCTGTAATTCATATCTCATAAAATATCAATCAAACAATTTAAAGTTTATTTCCTTTATGCTCGTTGTCAAGGTGACATTTCACACTAAAAAATTTCTTTTGCTGCTTTTGTTTGTTCCGTTCAGTTGTGAGTTACAGGGTGTTAAAAATGGAAGTCAACACAGAGAAAGTTCGGTACATTTCACAGTTTTTCTTTAATAAAAGCAGTTTTTCTTCCAACCAGGTGGCTGAAATTGTAAATGGCGTTTATGGTGTCGATAGGGCAACAGCTAAGTTTCGTCGATAAAAAAAATGTCAATATGTCGAAAATATCGATTAAATCACAGAAATAATCAAAGTTGACCGAGTTGTTAGTAGCAGTAGCATCCATGCGCTAAAGATCGGCAATAAAACAGTTTTAATCCAAAAATTTCGGAAAAATAATGGATTTATTTTTGCCAAGTCTTTTAAAAAAAAAAACATAAAATTAAAAACGAAACAAATATATTGTTAAAACTTGCCAACTAGTCCATGCGCACTGTATGAAATGAGACTTTCAGCTATTAGTCCATAGATGTCGCTAGGAGTATTTTTAAACCTTCCAAAATGTCTTGGTTTTTTCGTCTCTCATCTGTCAACAATATTCAGTTCATTCCTCGTTACGTTTCATACAACAATGCACTTTTGGCGCTCCAAAAAATGTCGAATTTCGTGCCTTCTAACTACGATTTGCGGACATCGCTGAGTTTCTATTATCAATTGAAGAAAAACACTTCTCAACACTTTCTCGTGGAGAACGAGAACCGTGGCCAGCCACCGAAAAAGTTTGAGGATGCCGAATTGCAAGCATTGTTGGATGAAGATGTTGATCAAAGGCAAGAAATGATGGCAGAGCAGTTGGGAGTGAGTTAAAAAACCATTTCCAAACGTTTGAAAGACATGAGCATGATTTTAAAGGCCGGAAGATGGGTGCCGCATTCACTGACTGAAAGGCAGCAAGAGAACCGAAAAACCACTTGTGAAATGCTGCTCAAAAGGAAGTCGTTTTTGCATCGAATCGTTACGAATGATGAAAAATGGGTGTATTTCTAATCCCAAGCTTAAACGATCGTATGGTCAACCCGGCCACAAGCCAAAAACAACGGCCAAACCAAATCGCTTCGGCCGCAAGGCAATGCTGTGTGTTTTCTGGAATCAGCGCGGTATGATTTGGTACGAGCTATTAACACCAGGTGAAACAGTTGACGGTGCACGATACCAACGACAATATGCCGATTTGAACAGCGCTATACACCGAAAACGCCCAGAATATGCCGATCGGCGTCACAAAGTAATTTTTCTTGATTACAATGCACCGCCACATCGAACAAGATCGACTAGGGAATTGGTGAAGACGTACGATTGGGAACCGCTGGTGCATGCGGCTTACTCACCTGGCGCCTTCCGATTATCATATGTTTACATCGATGGGCCATGCACTTTCCGAGCAGCGCTTCAATTCTCACGAAGAAGCCAAAAAATGGCTCGATGATTGGTTTGCGGCCAAAAACGGCCTATTTTTTTGGCGCGGCATCCGCAAACTGCCTGAGAGATGGGCAAAATATGTCGCTAGCGGTGGCTATTATTTTGAAGATTAAATTTGTAACCATTTTTTGTTAATAAACGTTTGAAATTGAAGAAAAGTCTCATTTCATAGGCATATTTCTTTAATTTTTCAGAAACTTCAAGCGTGTAGTTTATTACAATAAAATTTAATAAAATACATCGCGAATTTTTCTAGAAATTCTAATTAAATCAGTGGATTTAGGATGCGAAGCTTTAGAATTTTTTCTAATTTTTGCATAAAATTCAAAGATTCCGAAAATTCGGGCTCGTAAAATTAAAAAAACTGGCACCGCTAGAGAGTAGCTGTTGACGACGATCATACCACATGGGACTCTACAGCACAGCCACTAAAATTGGTGTGTTAATCAGCGCGCCAAAATACATTAATTTTGGCAGTATGGAATGGACACACTAACCACGCTTATCTAAAACCTCCGGTACGGGCCATATCGCATTAAACACAAACTAAATTTTTCTATCCTTCACAGTGTCTCCCAGTGCTTATAAAAATCTAGTAGTGGCCGTTTCCATAAAGAACTCTTGGAAACAGGTTTCTAGCTGGTGGTGGCCAAACAAAAGGCCGCCATCACAAAATTAAACCTCATCACAGCTTCCTCAGGCTCCCCAACATATTGGCTTAGTGATACGAACAAAATCCCCGATCTCATTGACTTTTGCGTTGTGAAAAGTATTTCAGAAAGTGAAATAACCTGCAACTCATTTTATGAGCTATTCTATGATCACTCTTCAGTAATGATCAAATTAAATAAATAAATAAAATTAATAAATAAACTGAATCTCTTACCCCCTGTATTCTTCATAGCAATAAAACTGACTGACAGTATATCCGATCTTTAATTGCTTCAACAAGTGACCTAGAGCACCCATTCAAGTCTTGTGAAGACATTACAATTGCGGTTGGACATTTCAATAATTGCCTGCAGCAAGCAGCTTACAACTCGCAAAGTCGCACAAATAAAAATTGCCGTAAGTCAAGAAAATTCCATCGTCTCATCAACCTATTGCCTATTGCCTCTCAAGTAATGGAATCCCTTTTTCTCAAAATAATGATGGCCATAATTGAAGACTGAAAATTAATCCCAAATCTGCAATTCGGTTTCAGGAAAACACAATGGGATCCAACGAACAAGTACACAGAGGCATAAATAATATTTACAAAGCTTTTGAGAAGGAGGAGTATTGCACGGCCGCATTTCTCGACATATCTCAAGCCTTCGGTCGCGTCTGGAATGACGGCTTACTGTGCAAAATAAAACGCACTCTGTCCATTAATTAATATGCTTTTATCAAATTCAATGTGAAAGATCGACACTTCTTTGTTAAACAAAACGAAGAACAGTCTGAACTCTGTGAAAGTTTTACTTGCGTACCCCAAGGCTATATAAGGGGCCTAATTTTACCCACTTTATACATAAAATCTACCAATCACAGAGGAAACTGTCTTTGGAACTTTTGCAGATAACATGCCCTACTCGCTATTGATTCCCACTCCGAAGTGGCTTCCCTCAAACTCCGGAAAGGATTTGATAAAATAGCTAACGAGACAAAATATGCTCAAGTTACCTTTACACTCAAAGGAAACACTGCCCACACTTGCCACATCTACCCATAACATACTTCAATCACATTGTTAGAAACCCTTTAATCACAGAAATAATACCCAATCTCAACTCCTTTAATAGACGGAAGAGTAGGTCTACAATGGATTTATTATCCTAATAAGCAAATTTTTCCGAATGGCTGCACCACTGGGTGCTTTCCATACGTGCCTAATAAAATACCTTAGTTTTAAGTACAAAAACCAAAAACTAAAATATGCATTTTCATTTAGCTTTCATACTTTTAAACTGAAGCTTGCTTAAAACTCTCTCGTTTGACATCAATATTAATATAATTAACATAACTTGGGTATCATTTATTCAAACTTGACTTTCGCAGCAGGTGGCAGCCTTCTCAAAAAATATATTCAAACGTAAATCTTGACATTAATCTTCCATTTGACGTCACTATTGTGTCGCGTCTGTAGTTCAATTGACTGTTGGATTAAGTTAAATTTCTCTTATTACCTCTTTTAGAACCTAAAAATATTCCAACTATTAGTCAGAGTTATAAGCAATCCGTCGGTCAAATTTCATCTAAATGCGTCTAACCATTACGAAGTAAAGAGAAATCTTTAATGGTGTCATTTCATCGAATTTCACCTTATTGCACACCTCTGGTCAAGTTCTTTAGCTCGATTCAATTGCTTTTATGGCTCAAAATCACCAAGGTGCAGAATTGGCTTTGCTAGCAATTTAATGTCCTAAATCTTGACTTATTTGAGAAAAAAAAATTAATAAATTACTTCAACTAACCTGTTTTGTGTCTACATCAAACAATATAACTAATTAATAAAGCAAATTTTAAATAAAATCAATATACATGCATGGATAATCATTTCGGGAACGCGTCCTAATGTACAATCTTCAGCAACAAGTCCAAAATTTAATATAAAAATTGAAGGTAAGTTACCCATTTCATTACTTAATACACCGTATTTTTTATACAAAATTTAGTTTTAGAAAGGGTACTAAAAGATTATTTATTTTTAACTATAAAAATGTCCAATATAGTTTGTCCGATACCGCACAAGTCATTTCAGTGAACGTATCGATAATAGGTCAAAAATAATTTTAATTGAACGCAGCCATTCGGTGCCTAACGTCAGTCGAGGAAAAAGCAATAACAAAGCGGGCTGTCAGAGTATTTATCGTCAAATAAAATAAATCTAAATGGTAAGTACTTTTCAATTCATTATTCGTAGAGCGTACATCAATAGTCCGTCAATTATTACATTTAATTATTGATGAAATTCTTTTTTACGACCCGAAATAACAAAGTAAACTCACATATTTTCCTATTGACAAACCCAGATCGCATTTAAGATGGGCGCCGTCTAATCAAAGCGCGCGCTTATTTGAAATCGTCATTTCGTGAACGATCATTTCGGAAACGTTCCCGGACATGATGACACGTTCCCGAAATGTCTGTTGCGTTCTCGGAATGATGATTATTATTTCTAAGGGCGAATCATTTACAATGGTCAATGATGTTAGAACAGCCTCAGAATTCGCCGATTCGTTCAAAAATGCTGCTATCGAAGTAAAAGTAATCCCAGAAAACAACGTGATTGAGGAGAAAACCCGCGTTCCAAAGTCTCTGGATGCTATTCCAGGTATAATGGACATCACAAAAGTGTACTGGCCAAAGGACTAGACGTTTTAAAACAATTATATCGATACGAACATTTTCATATAGAGCTAAAACTATCGAAGCATTTTAGCCTTTGTAATATGAGTGCAGTTGAACCTGAGGAAGTTTTTATGCCCGCAATTGAATCTCCTGTTGACGAAGAGCCCATGATCACAGATAACGATTTGAGATTTAAAAATAGAGTAAGCATTTATAAATCTGTGTACTGGTCATCTTCCTCGGACAATGAAGATTTAAAGACTATATCTCGTAGTCAGCAGATTAAAGTTAAACAGATTGATGTTGAAGCAAATACGTCTTATGGCAAAGAAAATATACATGAAAATCTCGTATCCCCTGGGACATTCTTGCTTGTTAAAGCTTCTACCGAGAAGCCAAATGTTTGCTTCAGATATGTTGCTACCTGCCAGACATGTGTTGATGACGATGATGGAGACATCTTAGTAACCTTTTTGAGATCTGTGCGTAACAATATTATAAAATTTAAGATGGAGCCTAAGGATACATCATATATTGATTTTGAGCAAGTAATCAGTATTATTCCAACACCTACGTTAAAAAAAGAAAAAAGTCTAGAATATTATTATTTTGAAAATGATATTGATGTTTTCGAAAAATAATAAGTTTTGTAAAAAAATAAATAAATAAATAACTTAGTTATTTTAAATTGTATGCGCAATAATTGCAACTTCTTTAATTTTTTGACGTATTTTGCTTGTAGAAAATTTTGAATGTATTGATTTCATTATTGCTTATTCAATATAGATACATAATATAGCCATGTTTTTAAACAAAGCTCAAATTATGCGCTTTGTTTGGTTTTTGTGGATTTTATGAAACTTAGGAAAACGTTCCCGAATTGATGGTTTTCTGCAAGATGTTTACTACTAAGCAATATTACTAAAAAAATAAAGAATTCTTTGCGCTGCCCTGTAAAGGTTTAAAGATATACAAATTAAGCAACAGTATAAACTAATAGTCATCATTATAGATTGGAATTTTTTTTGTCATAAAACCGATTTTGAAATTCGCAACCTTGGTGATTTTGTGCCTTATATGCCAAAGGTGGATGTGAAATGGTGTGCACAACCTACTTGTAGTTTCAGGGGCTGTATAAGGCTTAAGCTCTATTTTATCACAAAATGGGTTAACGACTTTTCTCAATTGAAGTTTTCGCTTTGAAATGATATTAAAAAGTCTAAGTTCTAAGACATTCAATTTTCGCATTTTCGTCACGTTCGGAGCACTGTGGACCTCGGGCATTAGCTGAGTGATGGGTGCAAGTGATTGATAAACACGTCTCTAAAGAATTCGAGAATGTCAGGTTGAAGATTATTAGTTTAATTGCATGAGCCTACAAACTATTAGTAACTTTACAGGGCTCTTAGCTCTTTCCTTTGCATCAACTGCCCGGCAACGATTAGTTTGCTAGTTCTTAGACTACAGCAAGACTGGCGGGAAAAATGCGTTATTTTACTCAATTATTCTGGTAACTTGCCAAAGAGCAAACTTTAATTCCTTTCTGTATTTACAAGACACGTTAACAAACTAAAATTTTAAAGGGCACATTAACTAGTACTTAAATATAAAGAAAGTACATGATCAAGAAAACGTCGGATATGTATGGATCCAGTACGTTGCATTCGATATGGAACAGTAGAATAGTGATTTCGAATATTCAATTCTGGTAATAGGGACAGCGAAAATGAGGCATCTTATAAAACGTGGTTAAGTTTTGAATGCCGGTGTTGATTTTGAATAAAATACAATTTTTTTAGGAAATTATGATAATATTGGTATGGCTCAATTACGTATGGAACAAAACATTGGCCGAAGGGCCGCCGCGGCTTCGTCGGCACACCTCCATTCGATGGTCAAAATTTTCGATGACGCTGAGGCATAATTGAGGTTCTATGCCGTTAATGTGCCGAATTATCTCATCCTTTAGCTCTTCAATTGTTGCTGGCTTATCGATGTACACCTTTTCTTTCAAATTTAACCACCCTTTATTATACATTGGCGCAAAATTAAAAAAAACAAAAAAGTGAGTTGTGAGGTTTGCTGAGTAAATGGGGCTAACTGAGTACACAGTGGAGAGGCACTAAACCTAACGCAACATAAGCCAACATAAGAGAATTGGATATATATATATATATTTTTTTTTTTTGTGTAAATATTTTATTTGCAATCTATCTTTATACAATGATATTCAGCAAATTAGGTCTTATAATCTAATAGCAGCGGTAGTATTTGCACAAATGCAAAACTACATATAAAATTACGATATTTGTTCCAATCTTATATCTTAAATGTATTAACTTTCATTTGTACTAATGAGTTGCTTATCTTCATATAGGAACTTATGTATTTTGTTTTTTATTTAGTGTTGAATAAATAATTTAATTCAGCAAAATTAGAGAAATGGCAAGTCTAAGATATGATTACGCTTCAGTCGTATTGTTTCATTACTTGAGTCTAATAAGCATATAGCGTGCAAGATATCTGTTAGAAAAGTTTGGAATTTCACTCTTTACAAATGGGATATCTAAGTCCTTGTGTATTGCTTCATTTGTGACAAACCAAGGGGCGTTAACAAGAGCACGTAAAGTTTTCGATTGGTAGTGTTGCAGGATTTCTATATTCGATTTGCTAGCAGTTCCCCAAAGCTGTATACCATAGGTCCATACAGGCTTTAAAATAGCTCAATATAGTCTTATTCTGTTCTCTAAACTAAGCTGAGATTTGCGACCAAGCAGCCAGTGCATTCGCTTGGTTTTATTTTTAAGCTGCTCTTGTTTGGCCTTAATATGGGATTTCCAAGTAAGGCGTTGATCTAAATGCATTCCTAAATATGTCACCTTGGTATTCGTCGGTATTACAGCATTATTTAAAAATATTCTAGGGTAGTTATCTTTTCTTACCGTAAAGGCGACATGGGTAGACTTGTCGGAGTTAACTTTGATCCTCCATATATCAAGCCAAATTTCTAAAATATTTAGTTGGTTTTGCAGCAAAAAGGATGCTTTTGCAGGTGAATCACTAGAAGCTATGAAGGCTGTATCGTCAGCGTAAGTAGCCACTTCCACTTCTTCTTCTATTGGCATGTCGGAAGTAAATATTGTAACATAAAAGTGCTTTTCACTCAGATAGGATTTAAGGATATTTAAATATCAAAATTGCTTAGATAAATGCAAATAGTTTATTCAAAATTAAAGAGCGCAATTAAGAGCAAAAAGGAATAATTCACAACCAGCGAATTTTATACGCAACTGTACTCAAGGAAAGATTTTCCTTTATTAAACTATCCCCCGTAACACTGCAACTGGTGCTTGCGCCAGCAGTTTGTGGCAGTCCAGAGAGCTGCGGCTTTCTGCGCCGCGTACAGTCAAGCATCAACGTCAAGTTCATTAGCAGACAATTCGGTGCAGACGACGCCATTTCACACAGACTATCGCAAGCAAACAGTTTTAGAAAGTGTCAACCGCCCAGTCTTTGTGCAAGATGAATTGCATAGTACAGCTACATATGCCTGACGCATGATTAATTCAATTGTAATTACAGCTAAGCTCACTTTCACAAATACAGCAAACAACTCTGCGTCGTGGGCAGGGAAATGATAAATTGTTTTTCCTATATATGTGTATGTATATGTGTGCGCATTTGTTGGTGTATAAGTTGTCAGTACTTTAAATGCTACTTTACGCCGGTGTAAATTACTCGCAAAGCGTAGCAAAACAGTGAGAGCTCAAAAATAATTTCCAGCTAAGTTTCATGCTGACAGCGATGGGAATACCGGGAAGTGAAGTGAGTTGCGAAACTAAATAACAAAAACAAAAAATAAGTATGAAAGTGTGACTAGAGCGTGCAATATTGTATTGGAAAGTAGAGTGAAAAGCATAGCATGATTTTCACACCAGCAGCCACCACGCAGCCACAAGTCGTGCACAGGCAACAGCAGGGCGTTGGCAAATGGTGTTTTAATTACACTTTAAAGCAAAGTTTCCCCACACAACGGCAAACGCGCAACCCCTTCTCCGCTCTTGCGCACTCAACGCGCACTGTTGTTGGAGCTCAAATGAGTTGCTTTTAATTAAAGAAAAACATTTATACATAATTTAATAAAGTCCTAAACTCGAAGCGACTCGTAGCGACTCGAAGCAACTCGGATGTCACTCATACGCCTTGTCGCCTAATGTGAATGCAAATTTCAAGCAACAAATGAAATGTAAATGAAATTTAGGCCAGCAACAATTGCTGGCAAATTAAATAAAAATATAAAGCAAAAAACTTTTCCGAAATTCTTATGCGCAGCATTACAGCATAGAAAGAAGGAAACTTAATTTACAATATTTATTTAAGCAAAGAAACGAAAAAGTGCACAAACAACAACAGCAAAACATGCACAATCACACACAAGTACTGCCAGAGCTGGCGATAATAAAGCAGCTGCTGAAACGGCAGCGTCCTGCCAAATTACCCAACGGTATGAAATGTGCACTTGCGCCACCACTGAGGCAAAAGTTGAATAAAAAGCTAGCGGCCATGGCGGAGCGTGAAGTTTTGCTGCGGGAGCATTCGCTTCTAGTTGATTTGACTTGGTGCAAAGTTTTCAATAAATAAAATTAAAAACTTTTGCTACCTCAGCCAAAGAGCAAACAAGAAAATCACGTTGCCGAATTGTCGAATGTCGAATGCGAGTGAAACGCGCAATAACACAAACACACAAACTCACACAAAAACACACACACGAAAACACGTGCACAAACTCATACAAACACACACACACAAACCCGCCCCAAAACACACACACACCCATACCAAGGTCGTTCATATAGCGTAGCGCATCAATTGACCGTAAAATCTACGCGCACTGACAAAGTTTTCGCCGGTGGACCCAAGCCATGCAAATAAAGTGGCAGGCAAAGAAACGCACCACAGCACATAGCAAAAGTTGACCATAATGAGCATCTCTAAGCAATTGGCCGTAGTTTGGTTGTGGAGCACACGCAGCATTTCACTTGAATAGACCAAAACACTTGAGGCAACAAAACAATCACCTCGGTGCCAAGATCAACGAATACGTGCAAATAATAAAATGAAAGTATTGAAAAGAAGAGCTTGAATTCTTTTCTATTTTCTTGCCTATTCATTTTCGGTAGAAAAGCCAAAAGTTTGGCCTGCCTGGAATTGCGACGGAGCGTATGCGATGAGGTCAATGTGTAGAAAAGTTTGAGGACAGGGCTCGCACATACAAATGGTATCCTTCTAGGACAAGCAGAAGCTGATGCTCGATACTATCAGCCTGCCAGTTGGTAAATTAGAACGAATTGCTGAGTTGCTCGCAATTAAATGTAAGAATTAATCACAATTTTGTATGTTATTATTTTTTTCAGTCAAGTCAAGTATCCGCACTCTGGTTTCACACTCAAGGCTTTAGCTCTCAGGTGACTGGAGTTTAAAAATAAGTATTATCTCTGAGTGATTGTGGGGTACAAACACCTATTTTCAAGAGCAAAATATCGGCTAATCTGCCCAGTCAAATTTCAATAAAAACATGGTTTATTTGAAAGAGTAATCCTAGCGTTTATTGAACAAAAAATTGTAAATGCGTAGTGAGAAAATTGTCTTTCTTTTTAATTTGGATTTTGAGGGTTTTTTATTTGTTTTTGGTACACACCACACACCATCAACATATTTATCCGTTTGGACTATTTTTAGTTTTTTATTATTTTTTTTTGTTATTACTTTTTTATTACTAAAATTTTTTTATTTTTTTATTATTATTCTTTTATTATTTTTTTTAATACTCTTTTTTATTGTTATTATTTTTTATTTTATTACTTCTTTTAATTTATTTTTAATTTTTTTTTTATTTTTGGTGAATTTGTTTTTAACCATGGCAGGCCAATAAAGAACAGTTATTCTAGACTAACTTTTCTCAATTATCGTTATTTTTTTTATAAAATTATAATTAATTGTTTTGCAAACCCATATAAGGCGTTGACCCAACCACCCTTTCGGTTAAATTTCAAGGGCCGATGTTGAAAGTGAACCACACCTAAACGTCAAGTGTTTTCTGCATTTCACTCAACATTTTTTAGTTTCGGACTAACTCAATTTGAATCATGGAAAGACACACAATCAAGCAAAGCGTTAAAGTTATTCAGGCTTATTATGAAAACGGGCGTTCAAATCAAAATGCACTTCGTGATTTTTCGGTCAATTTAGTCGTCCAAATGTGCGTACAATCGGAAAAATTGTGTAAAAGTTTGAGTAAACCGGGTCTGCAGGAGATGTGAAAACACCAGTCATGCTCGTACTCGTACTGTAGAAAATATTGCTGCTGTTCGCGATAGTGTGGTTGAAGAGCCGTCCACCTCATCTCGTCGTCGTGCCCAACAATTGCACCTCTCACGCTCGTCGTTGATGAAAGTTATGCATAAAGACTTGCATTTAAACGCTTACAAGGTGCAATTGACTCAAGTAGCTAAAGCCTCCAGACCATTTCACGCATCGTCAATGGTCAGAATGGTGGCAGGAAATGGCAACAGTGAATGACAGATTTTCGAAGAAAATCATCTTCAGTGATGAGGCACATTTTCACCTCAGTGGTTTCGTCAATAAGCAGAATTGCCGCATTTGGGCGAATGATAATCCAAGAGTGATTGCCGAAAAACCAATGCACCCACAAAGAGTGACTGTTTGGTGCGGTTTATGGGCCGGCGGCATCATTGGGCCGTATTTTTCCAAAATGAGGCCGGGCAGGCAGTTACTGTGAATGTGGTTTCAATAGGGCGGTGCCACTTGTCACACAGCTAACGAAACAATGGTTCTTTTGCGCGAAAAATTTGATGGCCGAATAATCTCACGTCGCGGCAATGTCAATTGTCCGCCAAGATCATGTGATTTGACACCGTTGAATTTTTTTCTTTGGGGTTATTTGAAAGAAAAAGTGCACGTCGATAAACCAGCGACAATTCAAGAGCTAAAGGATGAGATAATTCGGCCCTTAACGGCATAGAACCTCAATTATGCCTCAGCGTCATCGAAAATTTGGACCATCAGATGGAGGTCCGTTATTTTGTTTCATGCGTAATTGAGCCTTACCAGTATTATCATAATAAAGAGAAATGATAATAATCTCCTAAAAACATTGTATTTTATGCAAAACCAACACCGGCCCTTAAAACTTAACCACCCTTTATTTCAACGTTTAAATTTCAACATTTTGTACAAAAATAAGAAAGTTTCCACAAAGTTTTCCCCCAAATTCCATGGTGCACGCCATTTTTTGTTCTTTGTTTATATATAGAAAAAAAATTAAAAACACAAACGGAATTTTTTCGAAACTTCAATACTGCACTTTTTTGTCCTAAAAATATGGGGATATAAAACTACACACAAACAATTTTTCTAAAAATCTTTATATATAAAAATGAATGTTTGTCTGCATGTCGACGATGAACTCAAAAACTACTAGACCGATTATTATAAAAACTGATTTATATATGTATGTATTTTTCCACGGAGAAGGTTTGTAGAACATGTACACTGATGCCACTCGCCACCAGGTGGCACTGCAGAGTAGCAACTTCTGCCCCGTTCAACCGATTGTCATAAAAATTAGTATGACCATGTATTTTTACATAGAGATTGATTGAAGGCATATGTTTGACAATCGCTAACAAGGCACTAGCGCAAGTGGGAATGCCTGCTTCAAACCGACCTGCAAACAACCTATTCGATCGTAATTTTCAACGAGAAACACACTATGATTCTGACGAACTGGGGACATTCGTTAGAACAAATCTTCCGCAGTTGATTCGAGAACAACGCATTGCGCTTGACATAATTATGTGTGCAATCACAGAACAAAGCGATGGACTGTTTTTCATAGATGCGCCCGGTGGTACAGGCAATACTTTTCTTCTTTCACTAATTTTGGCATCCATACGATCAAAAAATAATATTGCACTGGCTATTGCATCATCTGGAATTGCGGCCACTCTTTTGGATGGTGGCCGAACAGCGCATTCAGCATTGAAACTGCCGTTGAATTTGCAAAACACTGAGGCCCCAACATGCAACATCAGCAAAAACTCTGGAATGGGAAAAGTACTCCAAACGTGTCAAATTATCATATGGGACGAATGTACAATGTCTCACAAGAAAGCATTGGAAGCGCTTCACCGTACACTGCGAGATTTGAGAGGAAACAGACGGATCTTCGGTGGCGCACTCATTTTATTGTCTGGTGGTTTTCGACAAACACTGCCCATTATACCACGTTCAACACCCGCTGATGAACTTAATTCATGTCTTAAATCATCAGTTCTATGGCGCCATTTACAGAAATTGACTTTGAAAACTACCACGCGTGTACAACTACAACAGGATGCATCGGCTGGAAATTTTGTAAAACAATTATTGGATATTGTAAATGAGCGATTGGAAATTGATGAATCTACACAATGTATCAACCTGCCAGCAAACTTCTGTAAGATCACTGAAAGCATCGACGACCTGGTGCAAATAGTTTTCCCAAACATTGCACAAAACTACAAAAACCATCAGTGGCCAGTACGCGTGCTATATTAGCACCAAAAACATCGATGTCAATACCATCAACTTCACCATTCAGCATGGAATACACAGTGAAACGACAACATATAAGTCCATCTATACTATGGAGAATCACGACGAGGTTGTCAACTATCCCACTGAATTCTTGAATTCGCTTGATTTGCCAGGCATGCCGCAGCACGTTCTTACATTGAAAATTGGCGTGCCCATCATTTTTCTTCGAAATATAAGTCCACTACGACTTTGCAACGGAAACAGACTCTCAGTCAAGAAAATGATGAGCAATGTTATCGAGGCAACAAATTCAAAGATGAAGACGTATTGTTGCCAAGTATCCCAATGATGCCGACAGATATGCCATTCGAATTCAAACATTTACAGTTCCCGGTGCGACTCGCAATGACTATTAACAAAGCACAAGGACAATCGGTACAAGTGTATGGATTAAATTTGGAGAATCCATGCTTCTCACATGGATAGCTCTATGTGGCTTGCTCACGTGTCGGGAAACCTTCTGATGCATTCGTCTACGTACCAGATGGAAGAACAAGAAATATTATGTGTCCCACAGCACTTCAATAAACATCGAATTGAAACTAAACTTTGTAATGTCACAATTTTTTCGAAATAAACAAAATCAATGAAATGGTTTAGAATGAATTGAATATTTGTTTACTGATTTTTCTTTCAAGTTATTTTTCTTAATTTTTTTTTAGTTGTAGGCGTAGCAACGCGTGCCGGGTACAGCTAGTTCTAAATAAAAACGTGGAACTGGGAAGCAAAGTTTGTAGAATTTTTCAAATTTCTGGCGGGCACATTTAAGAAAGTGGATAAGTTTCGACTATTTTTTTATTTATTTTATAATTTCAATTATTTCTTTATAAAGATATAGTTCATACTGCAACAGAAATCATATAAATTGAAGTTTCGGACTTTGCATCAAATTTGTAATAATTCGGTGAGTTTTCGACAAATTTTTTTTACTCGAAAATGTTAGCAAAATGTAGAAAACAAATGTTTTTAAAAAACAAATTTTTTTTCTTAAAATAATGTTTTAGAAAAAATATTTTTTTTTATTTCACTTCAAAAATTTTAATAAAAATTAAAACTCATTTACATGTACTTTTTTAATTTATATAATCAACTCTTTAAAAACTCAGAACAATTTACTGCATTTTTTTTTACTGCATAAAATTTGTAAAAATTCGGTAAGTTTTCAACTAATTTTTTTTACTCGAAAATGTTAGCAAAATCTAGAAAAAAATGTTTTTAAAAAACAAATTTTTTTTCTTAAAATAATGTTTTAGAAAAAATATTTTTTTTTATTTCACTTCAAAAATTTTATTAAAAGTTAAAACTCATTTAATTTATAGGTATAATCCAATCTTTAAAAACTCAGAACAAATAACTGAAAATTTTTTGTTTACTGAAAAAATCTGAAATAAAAAAATATTGATTTATTCGACTCCCATTCATCTTTGAAGGTCAGTCTTTCTAATGTTAACAGTAGCCTCTGGAAACATTGATACACTGCCTGATTCGTTGGTAGAAACATGAAAATTTAGCCGCCCTAAAACCTCACACTACTTTGACTTTGAAGGGCCAGTCGATTTCATGTTTCAGCGGTCCTGAAGTCAGTCCTGTAGTACATCGTGACTTTTACTACAGAAGAGGCTTTGGTTTGGAATTTAGCTTCAACTACAATTGTTGAATTTTCTGAACCAATACGCACAGGGATCTTTTGGTATTTTGCATTTATTGATGATTGACAGACTATTGTTTTAAGCAAAAGAGGTATTACGGGAGTAGAAAAAGTGTAATTTCAGCCTCTGGGTAGGGTTGTGCAATTTAAGAAACTTTTTCTGTTTGGCGTGTAATCTTTGGGCTACAACTACCTGCCGGGTAACCCGGTCTAGTGGGAAAATCTAACTTCCATCATTCACCTGAAAATTGCCAAAATAAAACGTACTTCTTTTCAAGCAACTCCCTACCTTGGACTACGATCGAGTATCCTATCCAATAAGCATTGTCTGGAGTAAGAGCTGATGCGAGAATGCAAGCCTAAAAGAGGGCACTTTGCTTTAGAGGTTCGTTGTGTCTGTTGACTAGTACTTGATTCAACATTATTATGTATGTTATTATAACGCAGCTTCGAATGGAAGCCTAACAAAGCCTCACGTATAAATAATTTCCCACGGTTCCGCGAGGGAACAAAGGGCCACAAGCCGCACATGGGAAGCAAATTTTTTTGCAAAGCTCTAAACTTTTCTTAATTCTCCAATTTTCCGTTTGTAATATTGGTTTATTGAGGCAAACAATCAATGATAAACCGAAAATAGTTCAGTTCTTACAGGGGTCTTTTAGACTTCCACACACGCATAGCATACATATTTACATAGCTCGAAAAGTTACGCGCTCGCTCCCTGCGGGCAAAAGCCTTGCGGTCAAGAAAAGTCTTATACTCGAGTGGTTAAATGAAAAGAATTGGCTACAACTAAAACGATCTGGGCTCAAATCAACAACGACCCAAAAGCAACTGCTGCGGCGACTCTGGCAATGAAAACAAAGAAGGAGAAAAGCAAAGATTCGAAAGGCCAAGCAAAAGGGCAATGACAGCAAGGAGGAAGACGTGTGTATGTGTGTGTAAGTGCGTGAGTATTTCAGAGAATATGGCGCCGATTGAGCAGCTGCTTTTAATATGATGAAGAATATTCGAGTAGGCCTCCACTGACTACTGGGCTGGCCATTTAGAAGAAAATTAAAAAAATAGCCGAAAGCAAATATATAAAAAACGAAAAGAAACCAAAAACACCGAGAAAAAAGCAGCAACTAAAAACAAGAAAAAAGCAGCAACTAAAAAAAAAAAAACACCAACTAAAAACAAAAAAAAACCCCCAGCAACTAAAGCAATGGCATTTTACACGATTTTGCCAACCAATTTTCTTGCCGTTGACGGCATATTGAATCGATATTTTTAATATTAATAAAAGTGTGAGTGTGTGTGTGTTTTAATACAAACATTCTCGAAAAATTACTAAAAAACTGTACTTCCCTAACAGCAAAAAGAAATTTTAAATATTGACAAGTTTCTCACAACTTCGTACATTCTCGCTGTCACAGTTGCCACTTACAAGTTGCACCGTAATGCAAACAAAATTTGCGCACAAGTGTTTTAAATATTTGTTTTTCTTTTCTACATATTTTTCTCTTACTATTTTTTCATTATCAGTTTATACTAGAAATGCCATTTTTGTTTTTTTTTAGTATTTCGCACGTACTACATTGCACAAGTGGCAACGTCGCGTGAAACGAGCTGCAAATATGAAAACTTTCGCTGACAAAAATGCAGTCAAACACATCTATACCTACATAGCTGCACATACCTACATACATACAAGTAAACATTTAGCATGCCACTTGCAAGTTTTCGTGAATATTCGCGTGCGAAAGTGCGGATACCCACTTGGCAATGGCGGGACTTGAAACTCATTCTAAAAGTACTTCTACTCCGACTTTTGGCAATCCACAGGTCTACTGGTTTTCCTTCCATACTTACTTATAAGAGTTGACCAACTTGGTGAGGCTTTATGGTTATTTTCTCTGAGAAGTGCTACCACACTGACTTCCTCAAGAAATATTCTAGAACTTCTTCATATTTTAGAAAGTCTGCTTAAGGGAGAAGCGCCATTTTCATTTAGCTCTCGCATTATTTCATCCAATCAAAATCATATTCTGCCGTAGACTTTGTACGGCGACGGAATAGCTTATATTTTATGGACCCTCATACACTCAAATTGATGCTTACGACGCGGAATACGACGCGTTTATTTAGAGGCCATACCATAAATTTTTAATCGGCAGAAACGAAAGGGTGCAAATAGGTGCCTCAAATTTGTACAAAAAAAATTGTAATAAAATAATTGTACTAAAAAATATTTGTACTAAAACGTGTACTAAAAAAACTTCTACTAAAATCAGTAAATGTTTCTCATCCCATCACTTCTTACACATTACATCTTTAGAAGATCGATTTTGTTCTCTCGTTTACTTTGAATGCTTTTAAGGGTACATGAGTACAAGGGGTCCCACGGCAAATCACCGACGCAAGCTTTTACCATCGATTCAACGAACGGCAGCCTTGAGAGTTGTGTCTGCTTATGGCACAGTATCAGGGTGAGCTGTTCGAGTCACAAGCGGTTCAATACCGATAGACTTACTAGTCTTTGAGAGAAAAAAGTTGTGGGTATTAAAAAAAGAGGGAATGGAAGTAGTCAGTAAACCTGCAACGCGCGGAATAAAAGATGCACCACTAAGACTATGGCAAGACCGCTGAACTAGCGAAACACGCCGCAGATGGACGGCTAGGCTAATAAAAGACGTCGCCACATGGAACAGCAGGAACTTCCGTGAAGTCAATTTTTATGCAAGCCAAATGCTTTCAGGGCACGGATATTTCCAGGAATACCTGTTCAAAATAGGAAACGCGAACAACCTGCGTGCATATACGGGGATCCTGCCACTAAACACACCGTTTTCCAATGCATGCGTTCGGTACAAGAATGTCCAGCGCTCGGGAATGCAGTCGGTCACATAACCACTGAAAACGTAATCGACAAGTTGCTAAATAGCGAAGAAACGTGGAAGATCATCAGTGGTTTCGCGGAAAGAATTTTCCGGATGAAAAAGCGGGATCTGGACGCAGGTAAACAAGCAGAAACTTTCGTAATGAGGAAGGTGGAACTACATTCTGAAATAACGAAAATACGGTTCCAGGGTGGGCGACGGTTCCAAACGATTGTGAATTTTTTACTCTCCGGACATCCCATTACTGCGACGGCAGCTTTATTGATGCATTAGGCATTTTAAACACCCTCATATGAAAAAACAAAAAAACACAGGGATCGCAGATCGTTGAGGCACTTTACAGCCGGGTTAGGAAACGTATGGCTCATTTGGCTCCCTACGTTCAGTACGGAAAGCATCACACATTTTGACTCGACAAATGTGCCTGGGATCAACAAATTTTTCATCTTTGAAGGCTATTGCTAACAAAAGGCTGAACAGCTTGTTGAATCTCGCGAAGACGTGCATTATGAATTGTGTATGTAAAATTATATCTTCGACTCCAGATACACAGCACCGACAACGCAATGGACCCTAGGGGTCTAAGTGAGATATTTTTATAGATCAGCCAGCACTACCTAACCGTTCGCAACGCACAAAGCTAAGGATCCTGTAAAGCTAAGGATGACTGTAATGTTAAATCATCTAGACTCTATGCCTCGAAAACGTGGAATGCAACAGCGGACGATATAAATGCACTGCAAGCTTTCGCTAATCGATGCCTACCCAAAATTTTGAAAATCTTCTAGCCAAACACAATCTCGAATGCTGATCTGTGAAGACTTACTCAGCAAACCCCAATACTCCTTGATATTTGCAGCAGAAAATGGGGTTGGATTGCCACGTCCTTCGTAGACAATATGAGAACCAATCCAGCCGTAGACGAGGAATGGAAGGAATTTGTTGTGGCCCTTTCTTCCTGCCCCTGTAACCATAGAACAAAAACTACTAATATCGAAGGTTGCAAAGGAATTCCAGGCAGCCCTAAATTATATTAGTCTCGTATTCAAGGTCAGCCTTATTTGGGTTCAGGGGCACAGAGATATTGATGGGAATTGTAAAGCCGATGAGCTAGCCAGGAAAGGTACTACTCTTCAACAGCTCATGAGCAAACTAATAATTAAAAACAACATTTTCCGAGAGGCCAATAGGGCGTGAAGAGATGAAGGCACCTGCGTAACAGCGAGGCTACTATGGCCGCATATAAACAAAAGAGGAACGGTATCTCGAAGCTCGTGGCTTATATAACCGGTTATTGTCTATTTGAGAGGCATTCCTTGAGATTAGCAGTCTTCTCCCATGAATATTGCAGAAGATGTAGAGATGAGGCAGAGGAAGAAACAGTTGAGCACGTCCTCTGCAATTGTCCAGCCCTAGCTAAAATCAGAGCAGGTTTTCTAGGTAGATATTTTTTCAATTCGTTAACGGAACTGTCTGGTGTAGAGATGGGACCAATCCTGCGCTTCATAAGGCCCACGAGATGGTTCCACGAAGGAAAGTAAATGGGGTTCCTGTGTCGCACAGTGGTAGCACAAGGGATCTGTAAGATCTAAAATGAATTAGTCGTACAGACCGACTACCACCATAAACTAACCTGACCTATTCGATTGCTCATTTCTGCTTCAAAGTGTTAATATTCGTATACCGCATAGCTCGTAAAGCTCTTTCTTTTATTTCAAATAAGTCCAATACAAATTATGCTCGCACAGCCCTATTGAACGCACCTTGCGTGATTTTAATGAGATAGCAAATTCTATTTTCTAGATTTTCCAGTTTCAAAGAGAGAATTTTCTATACTATTGAATTCGATTTTTTAGGTTACTTAGAAGTAAATTTGTAGTTTAATTATTTATAAATTTGTATTAATCTTTAGTTTTGGTGGTCAGTCTAAAATCATGTTTTCTTGAATGCTTAAAATAAATAATAAAAAATAAAACAATTAAATAGAAGGGCAATAAAGGTCATAGCGAAAGTTCTTCAACTATGTCAATTTATGGCAGAAGAACCTTTAGAAATGCCAACTGGGTGCTTCTCTGTATGTATTTACTACATGCATACGCTTTACTACACACACACACACACTTATAACTACATAAATATGTGCAGTAACTGGTCGCACAAACCAGCTGTCAGCCATGCAAACCCAAAGTGCACTTTAATAATTTTGTATTGAAACTTTTATTACGCGCACTCATACACTCACACACAAATGCAACAAAAACTAGGCAAACTGTCTTATCATGCCCCATACTGCAGCGCCGCAACTGTACACGTACCAGCTAACTGGCTCCAACTGCAACTTGCTAAATAAATGAGAATTTTTTTTTCTTCTTTTTTTTTGTCAAGTAAACTTCACTTTTGACCTCTCCTCTCTCTAACTCGTTGCTTACTTAGTAGTGATCTCTAGTTCCATTTATCCCACACTGCCTTTGCCTCCAGCTCCAGCCTACCGAACGCCGTCATGCACATCCTTCGGCCAAGCGCGTGGCATTAACGTATGAGCCGAAGCAGCGCAACATTCAAACTGCAACGTCATTTAAACTTTTCCCATTTAGTCAGAAAGAAATGTGCGCAAAGTTGTTTTTGCATGTTTTCTCAATTTTTTATTAGAATGTTGCAACTGTTAAAAAGGACCAATGGCAATGCCAGCTACCTACCTACTTGTAGCGCCACAGGCCAATCACTTTTGTTCGCCGGCACTGCGACACGTTGCAAGATGGCGTTCATTGGCAGCAACGCGGAAAGTTTTGAATGGCAAACATTTATATTAAGCGAGATTTAATAGTAATAATTTTTTTTTTTTTCAAATTAAACGTAATCATAATCGCTTGAAAATCTATTTGAACTCAGTTAAGTGCCAGAGTGAAAACGATATGGGTTGGCACAAAGTGAGAACTGATTGCTTGATACTGAAAATTAGATTTACCTACATAATTGTATCAGAGCAGAAAAATGGAATGGAAGGAATATTACTCTTGGAGCTGATGCTGATTATCTTTCAGAATTGTCATAGGTTGCGCTCTCTCTTTTATAATGTTAACTGATGATAAATTGAGCGACTCTTGCTTGCAATGGATCAGATGGCTTTCAAAGGACCCTCGAAGTTAGCAGTGGTAATTGTAATTACCCTGATTAACATCTCCAATGAGTTCGGAAAGAGGCTGCTTGAATAGTTGATGGAGGCGAAAAGTATATAAGCTCAAGATAAGACCTTTTATCACCTATGCATCAGCGGTCTGGATGAGTAGACTATCTCTCGTGGGAGTCCGGAGGACCTTATCGACAACGCACTGTGGCCATCTGTTGCACCGGAGCTTTTCCGACTACTTCAGGCCCGGCACTAGATGCTTTGATTGGTCTACCAGCACTTGATGCTTTCATCCAAGGAGAGGCCTTGAAGGCCATCTGCATGCTGAAACACAATGGGAACTGGTACGGCCCCTGTGTGGCATTGGAAAACAGAGAAGGTATGGACTTTGATCCAGCGATTCTCTCCATGCCCCTTGACTCCATGCCATCAACAGTCGTACTTGAAAAGAAATAGAGTGCAGTGCTGCCAGAGGCTCAATTGAGGTCAAACTCTGAAAATAATCCCGGCAAACACTGTTTTCGCATTTTCACGGATGGCTCCAGAACCGAGCACGGTTCCAGCTCTAGTGTCTACGTGGAGTCCAGCGGAACAAAAGGCTCTACAGCGTTCTAGTCGTATGCCAAACGTGCTGAGAAGATCAATCACTTATGATTTTGAAATTTTTCTTCATTAGAAGAATCGATTTGAGGTTTGTACTACGACCTCATGGTCTTATGTAACCCCTATTCATCACAGTACCTCATCCAAACTCAGTTTCCTCGTTAAACTTAAGACTGAGCTGGGTTGGTCTGAGGATGTTTGCCTTTCTTGTGGGTGCAATTAGCCAAGGTTGCTCAACCATTTCCGCGTTAGAGCGCTACACTCAAGGAGAGGGTTGTATTTGAGTCTCCGAGGATTGGTTGCAGAAACGACAAGAGTCAATTACCTATGAGAATATCCGTGAGCATTCTTAGTTTATCATTAGAGAGGCTTATGAGTTTTCTAAACTTCTTTTGGTTGAAGGATTTTAAATAGGAAGACAGTTTAAATACAGGATGCGCCATCTTTTATGTCGGTATGAAAACATTGAATAACTTAAAAAAAAAACTGATTTGTATAAGTGAGGTATTTTTATTTGGTTTGGTTCATTACAATATATTAAAACTATTTTTTGAATACAATATCAATCAAGTGGCCACCTTTATTAGCAATCACACACTGCGATCTTTTTCTGCGTTTGTCATCACCTTGTCAAGCATTTCGGGTTTTATAGCGTCGATTTCGGCACAAATGTTTGCCTTAAGCTGGTCAATAGTCAGCGGCTTGTTGGCATAAACCTTACTTTTCAGATAACCCCACAAAAAGAAGTCCAGGGGGTTAAGTCAGGTGATCTGGGGGGCCAGACGATGTCACCTCTTTTTGACACTAGACATCCCGAGAATTTTCGTTGCAGAAATTCAATTGGTGCACTCGCAGTGTGGCCTGCCGCACCGTCTTGTTGAAACCAGTAACCGTCTAAACCTTTCTCACGCATTTGCGGGCAGACATAATGAGCCATAATGATCCATCGACATCGGTTTCCCTCGACCGTTTCGCTTTCTGTTTGATGGTTTTGCCGCAAATGCCGGTCCAAATAGTTACTTTTCGGTCATGCAATGGCGCTTCATGCATCTCGTGTGGATTAGTTCCTCAAATGCGGCAATTTTATTTATTCACGCTGCCAGAGAGGTTGAAATGTGTCACGTCAGTCATTAAAATTTGGTCTCAGTGTCAACCATTCGAGAGTCTCTTTGGCCATATTCCAAGCGACGTGAATGGTCTGTCGGCAATATTCTTTGTGTCAATTACACTTTATACGGAAACAAATTTAAATCATCCTTTAAACTGCGCCGCATTGTGGTTTCACTTACGACACAGTTGGCTCCTGGGCAACGCTTTCCCTCACTGCTTCGACAAGCTCATTGGAACGTCTCATTGAACGGCATGTTGACAATCTCCTACAGTCCCGAGCTCAAAAAAATTCGACACCAAACGAGGAATAGTATTGTCAGACGGTGCCTGTTTGCCGAGATACTTTTTGCGATATGCGCGTTGAGTTAGATCAATAGAACGACAATTTTCGATAAATAGCGTCACTATTTCAGCGCATTGTTTCGGTGTAAAGCGATACATTGTATGTCGAAGTCGATCGGTTGATAAATAACAAAGTTATTCAAAGTTATGGCGCACCCTGTACTTAAGCCTCTATAGCACTAATATCTGTGGCCTATAAACAAGTGAGTAAATGGGGCAAATAAAGCTTTCTTCGGTCACTTAAAGCAATGCAAATCTCGATTACTATCAAGGTCTTAAAAGATGAAAGCATATAAAGCACTAGTGAGGCCCATACCAACATGCAGCAGCGATGTATGAATACTTAAGGCAGCAGGCACCGACGAAATACTGACACCGAAACAAGCACCAGGAAAATATATGGTCGCATGTGACTGGATGACTGAGCATATCGAATCAGATAGAATGACGAGCTCGACGCGTTGACACCTCATGAAAATGCTAACATTCATTAGAAGTTAAGGAATAAGATGCTTAGGACATATGTACAGAAAGTTCAAAAACAGAGTAGACGTTAGATTGATGAGGTCTCAGCTGACCTAGCGGAAATTGCGTGAATCCACAAATTGTAGTCCAATGGATTCAGATCTGCACTTCCAGAGGATCAATCCTCTGCGGCTATGAACCCAGGAATTTGGTTTTTTAGCCACTGCTGGGTGGTTTTTGCCTTATGGGCTGAAGTGGAATCCGGTGGAAGATTCAACGCTCGCCATTGAAGAAAGTACTGCTCAACTGCTTCACCCCGCCTTCGAAGACATCATCCTGGTACACTTTTGCCGACGTCTTAACCCCTTTTTGCAGAAATGAAGAGATATAACGCCTGTGAGAGACACCACCAAACCATTTCAGAGACTGGATGTGGTCCCACTGAACGCTTGGAACAATATTTTTTGTGTGTAAAATTTGTCACAGAATTTATGGCAAGACTAAGTAGATAACATAAAGCGTAAACTTAAAAGCATGAGCATCCTTCAAGGTGATAATTCATAACCTATTTAAGTTAACCCGTGTTAATCGCTGCCGTCTCATTGACATCGATTACTTATGTTTATGAAATGTGGCGTCTATCGCCAACAGCGGCTGTGGTTGAGCCAAGTGGCATTACAGCCCTTGATTGAAGCACAAAACTCCACCAAACTCGCTGTGTTTGCAGACATATTCCCTCGCAGAGTCTCACCTTCAACCATAGCAATTTTTTTCACTGCCTCTCTTCATGTTATTCCCATTCACACTAAATCCCGCCGTGCCTCGTTTGACACTTTTCGAATTTCCTTTGTAATCACAAAGTCTTCGCTAGTTGTTTGTCTTTGGTCTCAAATGATTTGCGCCTTAAGATATATGGGGACAAAATGCTGCAGCAAGCCATAACAATTGCGAGCTACAAGGCCACAAGCGCCGCTGCACAGGTAGCAGTGAGGCATGCGGCAACTAACCGTTACAAATGCGCTGCAGCAGACTTTTCCCAGAATTGTCAAAGTTATAGCTGTTGTTACTGAGAGTGGGGGGAATTGGGAATTGAAAGTTGAGGAATTACCAAGTTGGCGCTATTGTCTTACGGTCTTTGTTTGGGCTACTGGCTGCAGCTTACTGAGGTTGCAAGTGGCATGCGGCAAGTTGTGTGCTGCATATCTTCACTAAACCTCGAACTTTCAACCTGTCTCACATTCGCAATTGCAACTGCAAAGAGGATATAAAATGCACAAATAGCAAATGCACAAATACGAACATACACACACACATACATATACTATATATAACTGCAACTGTGTGTGTCACTTATTTGTTCCTTTGCTGTTCAAGAAAAATTCCAAGCCATCTTCTTTCCGCCTTATTTCTCGTTGTCACTTAATGGAAAAACTTTTATGAAATCCGGTAAAAAATCCTCGCTTTCAAATTTCTCAAAACAAATCCCTCAGCAATGTTGTATGTACCTACTTTGTGCGACGTGAAGCGCACAACAACAACAACACATCAACAACCACGCGGAACAATACAAACGTGAAAAAGGGATAAACCTGATAGATTACTTGCGTTGCACAAACATTTTAATTTTATGCCCTCGTATGTGGCATAATCAGTTCGGTTGTGTGTGTGTCTGTGTGTGTGCTTGCAACATGTACCTTCGCATTCGCCTTGATGCCACGTTGCATGCCGCCAAACTTGGCCCAAATCCAATAAGCAGCAATGCGACGCACGCGCACAGGGCCGCAACAGCAGCTGCAACGTCACGCGAATATAAGCGTAACAAATGCTGGCATACAAAAACAACAACAACAAAAAGCAGTAACAGCTGCCATGACAGCAACATAACGTTTGTGCAAGTAACCGCAGCAACCGACAGAAAATCCCTCAGGTGCTTTGGAAAATTTTAAGTGTTTTTCGTAACACTGCGTCGCATGCAACTAAAGCAGAAATGCAGCTAAAAATCATGAAAATTTACGCAACTACACATACGCGAAGAAACACATATACGTACAAGTATTCACACATTTATACTAAGTAAGATGTGGAGGAATGGAAATTCTGCAAAAGTTGGCTTTTTCATTAAAAAATTAATTTCTAGTGGCGCTTCTACTTTTTTGCCCAGTGCTGTGCAACATTCAATGCTCTATAAAGTACGACTTACGAAAACAGACTGGCATACAGATATCTCTACAAAATTGGGTCGATGCTTAAAAGCCCTTCAACCGCAGTGATTTTTCTTGCACCCAAAATGGAGTCTGTTTCTTCCGGATTTACCGAATTTCGGTGCAAACTGCTGAGTTCAAGGTCTCATTTAAGCGTCGGATGTAGCAAAGACCCGAAAGATTCCAAGCAGAGATGTTTGCCATCTGTCGATGTGCAGAGATAAACTGGGCCAGAAATTTCCTGAATGAGCGAATAGTCATTCTGAGCAACAGTTAGGTGGCACTCAAGGATCTATCGTCCCGTGAGATCAAGTTACACTGGTCCTTGAGTGTATCGAAGAACTTAATCTACTAGGAATACACAATCGCATCCGGCTAATTTGGGTCCCAGGACACAGAGGTATAACTGGGATCGAAATGGCGGACGCATTGGCGAGAGAGGATGTAGGCTCGCCTTTAATAGGATTCGATCTCTTCCCTGCTATGGGGCAACACACCATCATAGACAAGCTTAGGAGTGAAGAGCTAGGGCTAAGGGAGATTATCTGGCTCCAAACTATGAGGCTGCAAAAAGCGAAATTCTTATTGGGGTTGAGAAGCAGTGGTACAACTAAAAGAGTTTTAAAATACTCATAACCCTCCCCAAGGATAAACTGAGAATGCTCATGGGCATTCCTAAAGGACACTGCAGACTGCGTAGTCATCTGCACATGATCGGAGTTAGGTATGCGCACTCTTGTCGTTTCTGCGACCAATATCAAGTCACTCCAATGCACCTTCTCCTGGAATGCAGCGCTATAACACGAAAAAGGTTGAAACATCGCGGCCAACTGCAGCCAAAAGAAAGGCATATAAACTGAGCTCAACCCAGCGCTATTCTGAGTTTAATAAGGGAACTGGGTCGGGATGAGGTACTGTGATGAGTATAGGCCACAGAAGACTGTGAGATTGAAGTGCAAACCTCATAAAGTATCTATCTATCTAACGATCCACAAGAACTTTCTTGGGAAATTCGATATTCTTCACTATTCTCTATTCTAAATAGGTTGCTTTGCTTCTTGCTGAGGCATCTGCGTACAAGCATCTAAAGGGTGGTTAAGTTTCAAGGGCCGGTGTTGATTTTGAATAAAATACAATTTTTTTAGGAAATTATTGTCATTTCTCTTTATTATGATACTATAATATTGGTATGGTTCAATTACGTATGAAGCAAAATATCGGCCAAGTGGCCCCCGCGACCAAAGAAAGAAGTCCAACGGTGTCAAATCACATGATCTTGGCGGCCAATTGACATCGCCGCGACGTGAAATTATTCGGCCATAAAATTTCTTCGCACAAAAGAGCCATTGTTACGTTAGCTGTGTGACAAGTGGCACCGTCCTGTTGAAACCACATATCGTCCACATCCATATCTTCCAATTCGGGCCATAAAAAGTTCGTTATCATCTCACGATAGCGAACAGTATTTACAGTAACTGCCTGACCGGCCTCATTTTGGAAAAATACGGCCCAATGATGCCGCCGGCCCATAAACCGCACCAAACAGTCACTCTTTGTGGGTGCATTGGTTTTTCGGCAATCACTCTTGGATTATCATTCGCCCAAATGCGGCAATTCTGCTTATTGACGAAACCACTGAGGTGAAAATGTGCCTCATCACTGAAGATGATTTTCCTCGAAAATTGGTAATTCACTGTTGCCATTTCCTGCCACCATTCTGACCATTGACGACGCGTGAAATGGTCAAGAGGCTTTAGTACTTGAGTCAATTGCACCTTGTAAGCGTGTAAATGCAAGTCTTTATGCATAATGTTCATGAACGACGAACGAGAGAGGTGCAATTGTTGGGCACGACGACGAGTTGAGGTGGACGGCTCTTCAACCACACTATCGCGAACAGCAGCAATACTTTCTGCAGTACGAGCTGTACGAGCATGACTGGTGTTTTCACATCTCCTACAGACCCGGTTTGCTTAAACTTTTGCACAAATTTTCCGATTGTACGCACATTTGGACGAAGTACGCGAAATGCATTTTGATTTGAACGCCCGTTTTCATAATAAGCCTGAATAACTATAACGCGTTGCTCGATTGTGTATCTTTCCATGGTTCAATAGTCTGAAATTGAAAAATCTCAAATGAAATGCAGAAAAAACTTGACGTTTAGGTGTGGTTCACATTCAACATCGGCCCTTGAAATTTAACCACCCTTTATAAAAATAATTAAAATTTCTAAACCAGTCGCGAAAGTCGAATGAGAGCTTTGCAGCTCGTGCACTCCATTGCAGCAGTATTCCACTTAAAAGGATTGCAGTAGATCCAATTGTAGTATGGGAACAGGAAAGACTCTTAATATGTAATTTCATAAATCGATTGAGAAGCGCGGACATTTTTTTTTGGTACTTTGTTGCCGTCTAAACAACAACTGATTGCATGAGTGTGTGAATGCATGTGAAATAATAGTGGCGAATTCAGCTGGCCTCCGTGACGTGGCAGCCGAAGTTCCCCTCATAATTTTGTGTTTCTCCGTAGTTGCTGGCCAAACCAGGTAAATATATCATCTTTGGCTTTGTGTGATGAGTATCGAAGAAGATGATGCTATGAGCTCATGGCTCTCTGGTGAGAGAATTAAGTATTTGCTGCTGATTGGTGAGCGTAAGGGACGCTAAGGAGTTTAAAAACGAATCGGAGCGGTTAGAGACAGAAGTCGCCTCTTCTTTTGTTTTGTTTTGAAAATGATTCTTCCAACCTTCAGCCTATTGCACGGCGCTACTGTGGACCTGAAATTTATGGCCTAATGAAGATACTAAATTTAATTGTGCAGCTCACGCAAATATGTTTGAAAATTTTCCAACACCCTGAAATTCTCAACTGAGTCATAAAAAACAATTTGACATGACTTCATTCGCAAAACAAGCTTTAACTCCTTTAATTTTGAAATATATTCAAGTTTGAATATATTTTTGAGAAGGGGAATGTTGCCATTTTTTAAATAAATTATCGGTTTTGGAAAAGTGATTTTAAAAATTGGAATAAATTTGCAATACTTCGGCAATTTAAGCAAATTTTTTTTTTTTATTTTTATTTTAAATTTGGTAGCTTTTTCTTATGATGTTCCTAGAAAGGATTTATGTTTAAGTTATTTTCTGTAAAGTATGTTTCATTCTGAGCAAAGCAGAGTATCAATCCTTAAAATTAACTAAACGATTAAGAAATTATGACTTTTTACACGATGAGGGAAAATAAAAGAATTCTTAATGGGTTTGAGAACTCTCAGCTTCGTTAAAAACTTTAAAAAGTACAAATCAAGGATTAAAAGGGATGATTTTTTAAGAGCTATAGGAAAGTTTTTCAAAAAAACACACGTAAAATTCAGAAAAATGCATGAAATTTTTATTTAAACCGATAGTACAGTCCATATAATTTCATTTTTTCCACTGTTTCGGCCGGTATCTCACATATAAATGCTTTAATATTGTCTTCCAATGCGTTGTCTGAATAGACATGAGCTTTAACATAGCCCCGCAAAAAATAATCTAATCAATTGACAGGTCCCGAACGTGAAATAAAATGTTCACCGAACTCGCCTCTCAACAAGTCCATTGTTACGCGTGCTATGTGACAAGTGGCACCATATTGCTGAAACCACATGTCATGCAAGTCAAGCTCTTGCATTTTGGGCAAAAAAAAATTGGATATCATTTCACGGTCACCATTCACAGTTACGTTACGATTCGCAGCATCTTTGAAGAAGTACGGCCCAATGATACCTCCAGCCCATAAACCGTCCAAACTGTGACCTTTTCTGGATAGATTGATACATTGGTAGCTCTTGCAATTCTTCTGGCTGATCTTCACTCCAAAATCGACAATTCTGCTTATTTACGTACCCATTGATCCAAAAATGAGCTTCGTCGCTGAACACAATTTTTCGACTTTAAACTTTCTTAACAGAACACGCATTTTGATAATAAAATTCAATGATTTGCAAGCGTTGTTCGTTTGTAAGACGATTCATGGTTAAATTATAGACGAAACTGAAGATTATTGACAGTGAAACAAAACACGAAACGTGCGTCAGCTGTTTAAACTAACTGTTTAAAGATATAATAGCTAAATAATCAGCCGTTACAAGCTTATAAGCGACTGCTTTAAATATTTATTAGAAATATTTGCTTTTTCTCTTTCGGATTCAATAAATTGTCGGTAATTTTATGCTTAAGGAACCAGCACTGATTTGATAATATTTTAATCCAAAAACAAACCTAGAAAACGACTCTCCATTGCCTTGATCTCTTGATGAAAACGTTCACCTTGCTCGTCACTGCATTTTAAAAGATTTCCAGGAAAATGATCCTGAATATCTTCCGACTACAAAGGCATGACAATGAAGATTTGGTACTACTTATTTTATTTAAAAAATATATAAAAATTCCAGTAGTCCAAATAGTTCGAGGTCGATTTACATATCTGAAAACTCTTTATTTTTTTTTCAAATTTATGGGCATTTTAATGGCAAATTTTAATGGACTGATCCTTAAAGCACACAACGTTTTGTTGTTTTGTTGGACCAACAATTCAGGACCACAATTGAGAGCAGCTCACACCCACTGCTGTTACAGTACGCAAAGTAAGACTAGCAGAAATTTGTCCTCTACTTACCTCCTATCTTTGTAAAGCCATTAACCACCATTGTTTTTGTTCCATTTTGCTTTCGAATGTGCGTAGATATTCACACGTCCACAATAACTTGATAAAAGATGCAAGTTGTTACGTGCCACACGCTTAAGTGTTGCTTGTTTTCACTTCGTTGCCGGCGAATAATCGAAAAATGCGTGCAATTCTACCAGCCAAGTGTAGCTTAATCATCGCCGTTGTTGCTGTCGGCATGCCAGTTTGCAACACCAACTTGTACAAGATAAATTACACGCAACATCACTGCAACTCATGTGTGCGCCAATCTGCATCCATAGCAGAGTGCAAACGCCCACACGCAACAACCTTTGCCCCGCCAAGAATAGAAGGAAGGCTGGTATGAAGTTTCCTTTTTTTCTGCCAATGGCTTTGTGTCACAGCTATGCGTAATCGAGGGTGAAGATAAGTGTGTGTGTGTGTAGGCGATTATTATTGGCTGTTGTGTAGGTGTGTTGAATGCGTTGTTGTTTTTTCTGTGCCTCTATGTTCCATTGTACATCACAGGTATCAGGGTTTGCACAGAAGATGACGGAAAATTGTACAATGTGGCTGGGTGAAAGTTGCAAAGGGCCACTAAACAAAAGCATGTCATCTTGAAAAGTTCACAGTAGTTACATAGCTGCATGAGGCATGCAAGCCTTAGAAGCCCAACAATTCTACGCACAAAAATAAAAAATAGATAAAAGAGAGACTACAAAACTGTTTGGCTTCTGAGCAATTTTGAAAGTCGAAAAAGAAGATTTCAACGAAGAGAAACGTGAGTATGATTTACTAATGAGCGATTCCATGTCAAGCGATCCAAGTATTTTAACTTATCTGTAGTCGTAGGTACAGCGGCTGCCGTAGCCAAATATGTTGGAGCGTGACTACCATTCGGAATTCACAGAGAGAACGTAGGTTCGAATCTCGGTGAAAGTCCAAAAATGAAGAAGAAGATTTTTCTAATAGCGTCCGCCTCTCGGCAGGCAATGGCAAACCCCCGAGTGGGTTTCTGCCATGAAAAAGCTCTTCCTAAAAAATATCTGCCTTTCGAAATCGGCTTGAAACTGTAGGTCCCTCTATTTGTGGAACAACATCAAGACGCACACCACAAATAGGGGGAGGAGCTCGGCTAAAAAGGGTGTATGCATCAATTAAGTACAGTAAGAAATAAAATGAAAACTTTTTAGAAAGTAACTTATTAATTTTACCAGTTATTCAAAGTGAAACATTTTAGTAGAAAATGTTTTAAAGTAAAATAATTTTTGGTTATTTTTATCAGGCTGACTTTTCCGACTCTGGACGTGAATTTAATATATTTTTATTATAGCTAACGGCTAGATCTTTCAGGTAGCCTAGCCAAAATTTTTTATCGATATATGGATATAACCTTTTAAAAATGATCCTCGAGCAGGACGAAAAAAGAACGGACCCAGGTGCTCAACGAAAGTTCTAAAAAAGGGCACACGGAGGGTTAAACTATATATATTTTTTTTAATTTTTTAGAATAAAAATCAAATGAACAATGGCTTCTAAAGATGAATCGTGTCTAAGAGCATTCGAGCAAAAAGTGCTGCCAAGGGTGTTTGGCCCGCTGCGACTGCAAGATGATATCTAACGGATGCGCTACATTGAAGAATTGCTGCAGCTATGAAATGGCGAGGACATCGTGTGAAATGCGTCAAGTCCCAAAAACTGCGATGATTGGGTAAAACTACGTACATGAGAGCTGACCGTCCCCAGAAATCTATCGCGTCATACAACCCCATAACGCCTAACGAGGACGTCCAAGACTTAAATATTTGGAACAAGTTCTAATAGGCCTAAGTACACTGAGTGTTAGAAACAGAAGAACTCTTACCGAGGATCGCAGTGCATAGAAACAAACCGTGAACGAAGCTAAAGCTCACTCCGAACTGTAAAGCTGGCCGACGATGAGGATAAAATGCACATTTTAAAAATGTTTTTTTGACAAGATTTTATGGAAATTATAGAAATATTTTTGAAAGTTTCCGAGTGTTCCATTAACTTTTCGAGTTCTACTCAAATACATTTTCTGGCCAACGAACTTTACAAATCGCAAAAATTTATTTCCAATATTCACATTCCATTTCTTAAATTTTTAGCGAACCTGAGCCACAATATAGTTCGATGAGTCTTTTTAGAATCACTCTCCAATACAACCCACTGTAGAGGCGAGCTTAGCGTGCCAGACGCCAAATTAGATCAGTGCTTGCGCGCTAAGAAGGAAGGCTTAGAAATGTAAATCGAAATAATTAAGTAAAAGCTTTCCTATTATCAGCGCCCCATACACTTTGGCCTAAGTACGTCAAAAACAAGACGCTTAGAATGCTATGGATCCCCCACCATTCGATTTTCAAACACATAGCTGTGGTCACCGGGTGATCGGAAGTCATGCGAAGAAGCTTCGACTTCCGAACAACCCCATTGCAGAAGTTGTGGGGATCTTGCAGAGAAAGATACTACTTCTTAGTAAATGTCCGGGTCTAGCGGCTAGGCACTTGAGATTCCTTGGTGTTCCTTGCGGGGATAGCCTTCCAAAGGGCAGGGAATTTACAGAGGAAGTGGAAGAAAGTTTCCCTTTTCTTCGGCCCTATGAGCCAGATGTCAGTTATCACTGCCGTGAGTCTACAAGCATCTCTTCGTTTCATTTTTATCAATGTTTATGTTTGTTTGTAGGTGGGCCATGACATTCTACTCTCTACTGCATATTATCTGGTCTCTCCATCTAGAATCCGCGATTCGATTCAATGTGGCAAAGAAAGCTAAAATTCTTGCCGAAAGTCACCGTGGAGACGCTGTAATCGGTCATCTCGAAGTGAACTGAGCTGTTCGTAATAGTAGACTGTCATGAGCATACGTTTTTCCCGTCCAGCAACACGTTTCATTAAACATAAACGTACTCATGGTTGTCATCTTCTTGATATGGAGATCTACCGCAAAAGCATGTGTCAGTGCATTGAGAGCCTTTCTAGGTTATGATATCTTTACGCCGATCGCTATTGCACAGGCTGATCTTTCATTTCTCCCAATTAGTGGTAACAGGAAAGAGTTCAGTTTTACGTGGGTTCGAACTTAAGCCACAACCTATAGCCCAAGAGATGAGCTCACCCAGCGCCGTTTAAATTATCCACCTGATCGTATTAGAACACAGTCCTGATGCTATCGCCAACACATCAACAGCATACGCCATCACTTTTACCCCGCCTGTATTGAGTTTAATTAAGATGTTGCTTATCACACATAACCAAAGAAGTAGAGATAATACCCTTCCTCGTGGAGTTCCCCTAATGACCCTCTTAGTTATGTTGGTATTTCCAATATTAGCATAGACATATGTGTTGATATACCAGAACTTTCGAAATAACTTCCAAAAGTCTTTCAAAAGTTTTTAAAAAGACGGACGAAAGACTGATTGGTCTACGTTCCCACGACAGTTTATTCTACGTTACCGGAACAACCCGAATTTATATTCGGCCAAGGACTATCACTTCAGCAGCATGTCCCGTATATGTTTGGGAAATGTTTATGATGCTACAACAACAACAACTGATTGGACTAAAGTCCTTCGCTGATTCATGTCTCCTCCTACCTATTTTTGGTATGAAGATGTCCTAGACTAGTTTCCAGATATCTGGAATATGCTCTAAGTTCAAACACGCTTTAAAAATTTCCACCAGCTTTGGTAAGATACAGTCCAAGGTCCCTTTTTTTGGGAGTTTGGCCAAGGTCCTCTTCGTATTTGTGGTGTGCGTCTTGATGTTGTTCCACAAATGGAGGGACCTACAGTTTTAAGCCGACTCCGAGCGTCAGACATAGCTTTTTCATGGCAGAAATACCCTCGGAGGTCTGCCATTGCCTGCCGAGGGGTGACCGCTATTAGAAAAAACGTAATCTTAATTTTGGTGTTTCACCGAGATTCGAACCAACGTTCTGTCTGAATTCCGCATAGTAGTCACGCACCGACCAATTCGGCTACGGCGGCCGGGGTTTCCTGTAACATATTTGGAATGATCCCAACAAGGCCCGGAGATTTAAATGGTGAAGAAGATTTGATAGCCCATGCAACTTTCTCCTTGGTAAATATTGCATCTGCAAGATGCTGTGGATCAAATTGGCTCCAACTAATACTTCCACTCCAGTTTTTGTGGGCGCTGCATACCTTAAAATGAGTGTTGAACAGAAGAAGAAGAAGCGATTCATCTCTCGTAGAAGTCCAAGTACCATCTGGTTTCTTGGCCCAAGAAGCCAATGAATGATCTTTGGAAAGTATATGGCCAAGCCTAGCAGAATCTGTGATAGATTCGATAGACGAACAAAACTCTGTTCAGCCTTTTTTATTGGCGGTCTTAATTGTCTTTTTGTACTGTCTCCCACTTTCTCTGTACAATTACCAATTACCTGTTGAGTAACTGAGATTAAAGGTTGATCTAGATTCTTCTCTTAGTTTTAAGGGCTCAGTGCTCCAATAATTTCCATATTTTACTGACATTTTGTCCGCCAAATATTTGAGTACGCCAGTACTTCCTCTACGGGTTGTGATCCACAATAATGCAAGTCCTTTATAAAATAAACTGTAGCCTTCAATTCATATTCATTTCCATCAGCCAACATGCCGCTGCCATAACCCTGAAACACTTAAAACATGACCTTTATGCGCGCAAGTTGTAACATCCCTCGAGATTGCGAAAGTTAACGCATGTGAACCTACCGCGAAATTCAAAACTCGAAATTCGATTGGGAAACACTTTGCGAGTAACGCGCGCATACACTAAAGAATTACCTGGCCTTGTAGGTAAATATTCAAAGAAAGTTTACAGAATATTTGTACACATGTCCCTACTTTTACTTGTCTGTGTGTGTGCGTTGTAGCTTTGCAAGACTGCCAATGCGCTGTGGGAAAATTCGTTGAAATTTGCGCCACCGTGACGACAATTTCAAGTACGCGCCAGACCTGGAGCGTTTGTCGAAGAAACTAAAACAAAAGATTTTATTGAATTTCAATTTGTCACATACGCGAACACATACACATACACACTTGTACGCTGGTAAATATTTTGGATGAGTATTAGTGCCTCTACACAACAGGCTCGTTGTAGGTGCAGATAGGAAACGCTTGCACAGAGAACTGCAGTCTGTGGCGGATGAGTCGGGGTGGGTGGAAAGATTTTGGTTTGCCCTCAGCTTGTAAAAGTCTAAGGTGAATCCTGCATTCAAACGACAAAGTTCGTGAAATGGCGGCAGCAGAAAGCTCTGGTTGATTGTTGAAACTCAACAACAAAGCTGCACGAATTACCATTGGCAGGCAAAAGTTGTCCTGAGACTTAGATATAATCATTGCTGGCATAGTGCATAGGTCATGAGGTAATTCAAAACAGCAAAAGTTGGCAACAAGCGAATAGTGCGATGTGAAGCAGTTTCAAATATGTAAATCCCAGCAAAGCCATAAATCTCAGTCGACGTCACGTATCATAAGTTCCCTGAAAAAAAGAGACTGAAAGTTGATGGGGCATAGAAATATTTAAAGTGCCGGTTTATTTGTTCCATGTCACATGGATTTGTATTTCGCTTGAAGTTTCATACTCTGAACAAACGATAGGTTTAAAGAATTTGTTCAAATCATTCAGAGCTTTTGAATTCCTCTTTGAAATACCGGCGGCAGCATCAGATGACAAACCAGTTGCTAATGCGTGAGAAGAGGTAAAGGAAGGACACAGAAGATCTTTTAGATCGAAGTTTCGTCCGTTGACCACACTACCAAAACTAAATTAATATTAAAAGCTAGAGGTAAGAAGCAGCGATCTGGTGACTGACATCCCGAGTATACTTAAATTAGGGAGGGAGCACTTCTTGAACTTGTATCACAGAGAATGCGAAGATCCCGATACCCCAATGGCTAGAAGTGGTGAGGTGAGAATAGCGGTAGCGCGACTAAAGAACAACAAAGCCGCGGGAGCCGACGGACTGCCGGTCTGTTGGTGAACGACGACAAAGTGAAGTACCTCCTGTCGTCAAACAAACTATCGGCGCACTCGAGTTTCAGGATCACTGTCACTTTTGACAGTTATGATCCCGAGTTTGTAAGAGACTTCGTTTACCTAGGAACCAGCATTGACACCAATAATAATGTCAGTCTTGAAATCCAATGGAGAATTTCTCTTGCCAACAAGCGCTACTTTGGACTAAGAGTAGCAAAGGCCTCTCTCGACGAATAAAACTAACACTTTATAAGGCTCTCATCATGTCCATCCTATCGTATGGCGTAGAAGCTTGGACGTTGACAACATCCGGTGGGGCGTCAGTTGGCGTGCTTGAGAGAAAGACTCTCAGGAAGATTTTTGAACCTTTGCACTTTGGCGATGGCAAGTATCGCAGGCGATGAGGCAATGAGCTGTATGAGCCTTACGACGACATAGATATAGTACAACGCTCCGGCTCTGAAAGTATTCTATGAGGTACCAGCTGGTAGGAGCAGCTCCCCCAGTTTTCATAGCATAGTTTTCGAAATGCAGCTTCGTTAGCTCCTACTGGAATCGAATTTAGGCTTCTATAATTCAATCCAATAAAACGGCATTACCACACACTTGACACTTGCTGAAGCAGTTTTCGTCTAAGAGATAACTAAATGAAAAACGCATTACTTTTTGACACAAACTCCAACTTTTTGTCAAAATAAAAAGTTCTGTCCACGAAGTATCACCTTGAACAAAAAGTTTCCGGAATAAATTCCAAATTTTCAAAAGACAAGTTTTTGGTATTCCTCAAAAGTGACACATCAACTGCAATGTGCCTATGACAGTGTTTGATCCAGCTCTCGAAACATTTCTGGAACTCTATTCTCGACAAAGCCATCAGAACCGTCTTCAATTTTTCCATTACTTCTTTTCGGCTGTGGTGGGTTTTTGACCCGATCAAACAGAAAAAATCGCAAGAAACGAATTCGATGATTTTGGGGTGGCATTCGTTACCTTCTTAGTCTACAATTCAGAGCCATCATTACACTGGATGGCGGTGCGTTATCATGGTGCAAAATCCACGCGTTTTCCCCCCACAAATCCTTTCTTTTTCGTGGAATTGCTTCACGTAAACGTCTCATAACGCCCAAATAATAGTTCTTCTTAACTTCTTTAACCTTCCAGCAAAAAAATTGTGGTGCACAATACCCTTGTAATCCATTAAAACCGTGAGCCTGGCTTTCTTTTTTGACTGAAAATAACGTGATTTTTTGGTATTGGTTCATTCGGAGTTCTCCACTCAGGCGCCTGATGTTTTCATTGCGTGTCGCACTCTAAAACCCACGTCTCCTCTTCAGAGGAAACGTACATGTGCTCAAGCAAGATACAGTGTGGTGCTGCCAGAGGCTCAACTGTGATCAAACTCTGAAAATGATCTCAGAAAACACTGTTGTCGGATTTTCACGGATGGCTCCATAACTGAGAGCTGGAACCGTAGCTCTAGTGTCTACGTGGAGTTCAACGGGACAAAACTACACTTTGCTCTTGGAATGTACGCATCTGTGTTTCAGGTGGAGGCGTATGCTGTTCAAGAAGTAATGAACTTTATTATGGAAAATAGGTAGAGAGGCAGATGTGTATGTATCTGCAGTGACAGCAAAGCTGCGCTCATGGCCTTAAACAACCCTCCGACCACTTCAAAAGAAGTTGAGTCCTCTAAATCCAGGCTAAGCTATGTCGGTAGACATAATATCGTGATGCTAACATGGGTCGCGGGGGACGTGGGTATCGCGGATAACGAGATCTCTGACTCTTTAGCTAGGATGAGCTCTAAGGCCAACTTCTTTAGTCCGAATCCCGTATTGACACTCCCTTCTGCAGCCATGAAAGCCACGCTTACACAACATGGGTTACTTCAACCCACAAGCGTGCTTGGCAGACTGAAAAAGGCTGCAAATGGACAAAACTGATGTCAACTCCCAAGTCCGACCGACCGCCGCAGATCAAATTGTCCTCCTGTCATTAAACAAAAGGGAGCTGGTAGGAGGCAGCTGGTTGGACTGATGACGGGCCACTTTCTATGGGCGAAGCACATGGAAAAGGTGGGCATCTTAGACAAGGCACTCTGCCCGGCATGGTTGGACTGATGGCGGACAACTTTCTGTGCTTCTGCCCGGCTTTCGATCGAATCAGGTTTGGGGCCTTTGGCACTGATGTGTTTAGAAGCGACCACCTTGGCTCCTTGGCACCACAAGATCTACTCAGATTTCTTCGGAGGTTGGGTAGATTTAATGAAAATGAAAAAGGGAACCGGAGTGCGCTTTTGCCATAAGCAGTCATCAGAATCTTTTTACTATAATTGTGTTGTGTTTCACAGTATTGTCAAAGCTATTCAAATGTAGACGGCATCTCGCAGCCTACAAAGGTATATACCCCTTAATAGTTATAAAGCAAGGCAACAGCAGCCACATAAAACCACAACAACTGCAAGATATACACACACGCTCACACATACATACTTGCATCCATAAACGCACTCAACAGAACCACAAAATCCATTTTCAGTCGACTTTTCGTGGAACAAAATTCCAAATTTGCTTCAGTAGCTGTTGATTTTGCGGTTTACTGTCATTGTTGCAAGTTGCCAGCCTCGCATACGGGTAGCTGCATATTATGAAAGTTCAAATGCAACAAAAAGCAAAGGGGTGGGATTTGAATAGTAATACCAACTCTGCTGCTGGTTGCTGCTTATTGCAAAGCCTGTTGTATATATGTATGTGTGTGTGTGTATGAATGCATTGATTGCATGATTTTGACAATATTGATTGTGCGATTACTGCTGTAAAGGCGCATACATTTACCGTTGTAGTAACCGCAAGTTGCATTCCTGCATGCGCATACGCCGATGCTAAGTTGAAGCACATTCCGGTTTTAGGCAGCTTGAATATGAGTGCAGAATTAGATGTGGAATAGCAGATGCTAAGATTAGTTGAATGGAATACCAGAGTTTGAGTTTAAGTGCTTAGAGTTTGGTGATTTGGGATTGTAAAATATTAAATTATTCTCCACATAAAATTCTAGAAAAACTCGAATTATAAAATTCATGTACAATAGCACTATTCAACGAAATGGGACAAGCAAAAGACAGAAATGGGCAATATGGCAATTGCGAATGCGGAATAGTTCTAGAATATTTACCACCTGCCGTTTTGTTACAAAAACCACACTTTTTTTACAGTGCATTCAAGTTTTCCTGTTTTGATCTCAAAAATATTTAAACTGTTTGAAAAAACTGGCATAAAAATACGTTTGCCAATAATATTATCTTAAAGGGGGTTTAATAAAATTTAACCCTTTTGCATCAACGCTCGAAATGCGCGATGTTCTCATCTCCCAATACCTTGCGTCGGCAAGACAAGAAATTAAATGTTGCAAGACTACCAAAATTATTTAATTTCCTCAAACTTTAACAAAAAATCAATTTATTCCAGATTATTTCGCTCTTGATGATAAAAGAGAGTTTTTGTTCGCGGACATTCTGGCGAGTGGTGCAAAAGGCTTAATGGCGCATATTTTTGTGGATCATTTTGACCCAACATTTCATATCCGTCAGAGTCAATCTAAAATATGAAAAATATTAAGTTTGGAGGATCGACGGAGGTTTGAAATGTTCCACAAAAAAAAATATATATATATAATTGGCGCGTACACCCTTTTTGGGTGTTTGTCCGAGCTCCTCCTCCTATTTATGGTGCGCGTCTTGATGTTGTTCCACAAATGGAGGGACCTACAGTTTCAAGCCGACTCCGAACGGCAGATGCATATTTTTATGAGGAGCTTTTTCATGGCAGAAATACACTCGGAGGTTTGCCATTGCCTGCCGAGGGACGACCGCTATTAGAAAAATGTTTTTATTAATTCTGCTGTTTCACCGAGATTCGAACCAACGTTCTATCTGTGAATTCCGAATGGTAGTCACGCACCAACCCATTCGACTACGGCGGCCGAAAATAATTAGATGACATTGGAATAAATGTATTGAATTTGAGGAAGATTTTATTGAGTGTTTCTTCTTTTTCCCATACTTTTGCCTACTTTAAAGGAAGATTTTACTGAATTCTTCTTTTCTCCATTTTGTGATTTCCACTTGTTTACGTTTCAACCAACCTGTATTTCCAAGCATCGAGTTTTTAACTCATCTCCTCATTCGCTTACATGAAAATGATCAAATTATTATTTCCCATGAGCCTATTCAATCCTCACCGCGGTCATTCTAATCATCAGCAATTCCGCTAAGCATCTGCTTAAGTGCATAACTTTGGTTAAACTCTTTTATTCATGCTTACGCAGTCAACTTTTTATGTAGACACTTGGTTTTTTACATCTTCTTAATGTTAATTACTTTTCTTCACAAATATAATAATAATAATTTTTCTACAGTCGCTCCCCCCATCCAGGCTTCTGCATTTCGAAGCAATAAAATTCTCATTCATTTCAGCTAAATAATATTCCTGTTTACAACTTCCACATGCAAATGTCGCTTTGTTTGACTTTGCTCTTCATTTTACGACTGTTTGCGCAAATACAAATAAGTGGAGACAAATAAAAGCGAACAAAGGACAAGAAAGAATTATGCGTAATGCATCCAAACGAAAGCAAAAAAGCGAGAAAAACAAAACGAAATCAAGCAACATAATTTAGCGCGAAATGAACAAAATACATAACTAAGTCGGAGGCAGAGGCAGGCAGCAAACTAAATTCAAATGAAATTGTCAAATAAAATTTTAAAGTGGTTCTGGCATTCTACTCAGCAAAGGCAAAGAGAGGCCAAGATCGTGCTTGAAAAAGGACCAAATTTAATTGCATTTTTAAGACAATAAATTCTTTGTCAACTACAGAGTACCGAACAAATTTAAGTACTTCAGTGGACGTCACAAACAGAGAACTTGACTGCGCAGTTGAAATGGAAGGGACTATAATACAGAAAATACACACGGAACTATGCGAGTATAAATGTGTGTGTGAGTGTGTGTTTTTCTACCCATGTACGCGCATTTAGACTTCATAAATAAGTAAACACACGAATGTGTAAAAAGAAAGCGAATCAACAGAAGTGATTACAATAAAAAACAGCAGTACATACAAACAAGTGAGCACACGTACATACCTGCATACCTGTATATAAGAGCACACACTGTGGTTCATAACTGTAAGCCAGGTATGCTCAACACTTAAGCTCGCGAGCGAAAACAACTTTTGTGCTTTCTCTTGAGCTTTTGTAGTAGTATACATACAAGAGAAAGAGATGGATATATTAGGTTGGGAAATAAGTTCGTAGCGTTTTAACCGAAGACTTTTATTTAAAACAAAACATAATTTTAAACAAACAAAAATAAATATTAGGTGCGCAACTAAGGTCTCGCTGTTTTTTTCATGAAAATACCACTTTATTCTGAAAAAATGGTTACAAGTGAATCACTGAAACGATCGCTGGCTACTACTTTTTCACATCTTTCTCATAGATCTCGTATACCGTCGCTGTAAAACTGTTCATCTTTTGAGGCTATCTACGGATCAAGCCATTTTTTGAGGTCTTCATATGAATGGAGCTGCTGGTCAGCTAGACTATGTTCCATCGATCGGAGCAGGTTATAATCGGACGGCGCAATATCTGGAGAATATGGCGGGTGGGGTAGGACTTACCATTTCAGTGTTTGCAATTAGGTTTTAACGGGTTTGGCAACATGAGGCCCAGCGTTGTCATGCTGTAGAATCAGTTTTTCATGTCTCTCCGCGTATTGCGGGCGCTTCTCGCGCAGTGCTCGACTCAATCGCATCAATTGAAGTCGATACCGATCCTCAGTGATGGTTTTGCTTCGTTTTAATAGTTCACAATAAATAACACCAACTTAGTCCCACCAAATACATAGCATAACCTTCGCAGCGTGAATATTCGGCCGAAGCGACGACGTAGAAGCATGGCAGGCTAGTCTCCATGACTGTATTTTCCTTCAATTTCGTTCAAATTCCTTTGGTTTTAACTTATAAGGAACCCAAGTCCCCTGTTTCTGAATCATTACCAAAGCATGCAATCGCTTGAAAATGGATTGGCGGGTAACTTCTAATACTGAAGCAAGCTCTTCTTGCGTTTGACATGGATCCTCATTGAGCAATGCCTCAAATTCAGCGTCTTCGAAGGTTTTTGGCCTTCTTTCACGCGGACGGTCATCAACATTAAAATCACCGTCCTTGAAGCGACGGAACCAAACTCGACACGTTGTTTCACTTAAAGCAGCATCTCCATAAACTTTTTGTGGCTCTCCATGCGCTTCAGCCGTCGTTTTTTTCGAATGAAAGAGAAAAATCAACACTTCCCGCAAATGACGATTATTCGGCACTAATAACAAATATGATACCAAAACAAACTCACTAATGTGTCGAAGCAGTTTGTTTACCGTATGTCTAAGCTTGGTTTATGACGTTTAGGTTATGTTAGAATCGACTAGCACACACTGCTGTCGGCATCTATTGACAAACAGCGGGAACTTAGTTGCGCACCTAATGTGTCAATAAGTTAATCAGTAATACCTATATTCGCCGTTGCTGTTTACAACCTCTGCCCACCTTTCGACTAATTTGTTGATGACGTTCCGTCAAAAATCGGTTTAGTGTCAAAGAAGCTGTTGAGCCAGTTTTTAAGGACCTCTTTTTTATCGAAGGTATCCAATTCATATGATTTGACAGACAGCAGAAAAGATTGTAATCGGTCGGTGCAAGCTCTTGGAATGCGACTCTGACGACTTGTGAAACATGGGGCCTGGTGTGGTCGTGATGAGGTATGGTTTAACCATTTCGATTAGGTATTTTCAGTCGAATAGCCTCATTCACGCGGTGTAGCTAGGCAATGTAGTCATCCATGCGCTCCCAGTCCCACCAAACACACATCATGATCTTCTTTCGGATGCAGATTCGGCTTGACTCTCGGCTTTGGCCTATCTCCTGGAGCCTCCCACTCCTTTCTTTGCTTCATATTGATGTACAGGCAACATTTCTCATCTCCCGTGACGATTCGGTACAAAAGGCGTTGTTTATGACCGCGTGTTGGTCGATGGCGGGCGAGTTGCTGAGAAGCAATTTGAAGGCGACTTTTTTTGTTTTTCTCGTTGAGCTCATGAGGCATCCAGGCTCCCAATTTCTCGGTGAATCTCATTGAATGAAGTTGATTGAGAATCGGTTTATGATCGCAGTTCATTTTTTCCGCCAATTCACGACTAGTTTGGCCACCGCTTCTCCTTCAAAAGTGATTTGAGACGTTCTTCATCGAATTCAGAAGGCCATCCGCTGCAAGACGAGCCATCGGCATCAAAGTTGCCATTTTTGAAACTTTTCCATGAGTAGACTCGCTTATGACACCTACGACATACAAGTCGCAAATGTCTCGAGCTGCTTTGGCAGCTTTTTGACCTCGTTGAAAAGCAGAGAAGAGCAGCTGTCGAAAATGTTGATTTCTACCTCTGGGGAATTTCATTTCTAAGCCTCAAAACGAATAAAAAATTAAATAACTTAAAAATACCATACAATTAACATGGTTTTGAAGAGCAGAAAGAGTTCTATCGAATGAATGCTTACCCTTTGCCAAGCATCAAACAAATTGGGCCAAAATAAAGGAAAATATATGAACTTGTTCCCCAACTCAATATATAAACTCTAACTGCGTTTATTGTCATGCACTGCAGTGTACAGTAAAAAGCAAAAGTAACAGTCGCCTGTCCGCTCAGCCGCCACGACAAATCTTGTGGGGATACAACGAGATAAAACTGTAGGCAAACAACAATAAAACCCATTGCGCGCGGTTGCATATGTGAGTGGGAGTCGTGTACGGAAGCTCGTATGCAACATAAAAAATTTGTAAAAATATGTGAAAAAGGACTTGAGCGAAGAGTGCCCAAAGGAGTTGAAACGAACTGGCAGAAACAAGACAATCTAAACAAAACAATACAAAAGGGAAAAAAGAATTAAAAGAGGCATCAAAATACGAGTGCCAGCAATAAAACGCACAACTGTGAAAGGTAAACAAAAAAAACGAAGCAGCCCAAATGTGGTGAACAAGTGAAACCGTTAAAAAAGGCACATCGGCAGAATCATTTAACTCGCCGACGCAACAGCTAAAATTAGGGTTTTGGGTTGAGTTTTGCAGTAAGCGATTGCTACTGAGTGGCAGCAATTAAAAATTTTCATAAGCATAACAAAAAAACAAACACACACACGCATAAGAATAACAATAGCTACGAAACTGAAAAAAGTGCAGAACAGGCAACAATTAGGCAAGCAAGCAAAGCGGCAACAATTCGCCAAAAAGCCCGATGTAAATTAAGCATAGCATACATTTTGGCTTTGGGGCGTGGGCAAACTCAAATACGCGCCTGCATGCTAATGTGCTTAGATGGATATATGTGGGATCGGTATATGTGTGCGCTCACATATTGCGCTTGCGGTTAACTGAATGCGTAGTACAATCTAATGTAACGAGTGTTCTTTTGAGGGATGTAGAACATTTTTTTTTTAATAAAGCTGAAAGTACAAATGTCTAATATTTAGTGAATTTTGAGTATCTCAATAAATTAGATTAAAAAGCAGCACAAATAAAACGGTCAAAATCAGCTGTTTAATGTCAAAGAAGTCCATAAAATATAGGGTGGTTAAATTTCAAGGGCCGATGTTGAATGTGAGCCACATCTAAACGTCAACGACCCCGTTGGACTTCTCTCTTTGAGGTTATTTGAAAGAAAAGATGTACGTCGATAAGCCAGTAACAACTCAAGAGCTATAGGATGAGATGATTCGGCACATTAACGGCATAGAACCTCAATTATGCCTCACCGTTATCGAAAATTAGGACCATCGGATGGAGGTGTGCCGCCGAAACCGCGGCTGTCATTTGGCCAATATTTTGTTCCATACGTAATTGAGCCATATCAATATAATATTATCATAATAAAGAGAAATGAAAATAATTTCTTAAAAAAAATTGTATTTAATTCAAAATCAACACCGGCCCTTGAAACTTAACCACCCTTTATCTTACATTTCAAGCTGCTTCGTAACAGAACTGGACTACGTGGAAAACAAAAAAGGTGTAAATAATTGATTACCGAAAAGAAGGTAGTACCAGTGGACGTCAAAAGCAGTGGTTTTATGCCACCTGATTTAAGTTACCATACAAAGCAGGTGGCTCTATCGAGAAGTTTGCGCCAAGTTTGCAATTGTAGCTGATTTATCAGCTTAAATCATTGCTATTTTTCACATTGTCACAAAATCCAATCCATATGAGTAAAATCCTATGACCTCTGGAAGACCACTAGGCAGACTCATTCCCCAAAATCATAACGTCATCAAAAGATCGTCTCATTAGAGTCATAAAACCACTTAGCGCTCAAACGATTGGTGATGTAAAAAAAAAACAAAAAAAAACTTGTTAGGTATCTGGCCGAACGCCTCCTCCTATTTGTGGGATTCGTCTTGACGTGGTTCCATAAATGGAGGCGCCTACAGTTTTAATCCCACACCGAGCGGAGATTGTTTGTTATGAGGAGCCTTTCCATGGCGGAAATACTCTCGGAGGCTTACCATTCTCCGTCGAGAGGCGACTGCTATTGGAGAAAACGTTTTCTAACAATTGGTGTTGCATGTCTGAGGTTTTGATCCCGGGCACTAACGAATGGTAATCACGCATATATCGATTCAGCTACAGTGGTGCAATATCTCGATTATTTCCACCCACACATCTTCAGCAGTACCCATATTAGGCTAAACCTGGAATTCTAATTCTAAGAAGGAGCGTGAGCAGGACATCAGACCTAAATATTTAGGTCTACTTGGTATTTTAATAATTTATTCAGGTCTTTCGGTCTCTGAAGTTAATGAAAGTAAACTCGCCTATTTATCAAAGCCCTCAGTGCTGGAATGCATTCATTGCTTGAGATTGTTAAGGCCTCCTAGCCTCGTCTTCGAAGACGTTCATGAACTCAAATTAAATTTACCGAGTGCAGGGTTTTGTAAGTTGCTCGGGTGCAACAAACCGACCAGAAATGTAAAAATATGAGTTTACTTGGACAAATGAGTTTTCTTTGATTGACGTCACTATCGACAGTTGTGTACAACTAAAAAATCACCTTGAAATTGAAATTTGAAAAGGTCGAGCCAAGGAGCACCAGGAGATTTGGTGGCTCCTAAAACACTCAGGCTAAAAAGGCCATTGTATTTAAAGCTCTGGGGTAGATAGTCAAGGAGGGAAGGAGAAAAGCATCAGAGAAAGAGATATGAAAGAATAGAGACAGAGATAGAGATAGTTAGTCTTGTGAGAATTTTCCAGATTCTTTGGCAAATTTATAAATATCCTCCAGTTTTAGAGAACGAATATTACTCATTCTCATGACATCGGAACCCAAAACTCGTAGCCTTGCTCTAGCAAAGGCAGGACACTCACAGAGAAAATGCTCAGTGCTATCCGCCTCCTTCAAGCATGACAGGCACCTTAGTTTTTATGTATTTATTAGGATGACTCAAAAAAAAATTTTGTTTTTTTATGCTACCCCCAAAAGTTATCCTATAGCTCAAAAATGGAACGCCAATTTTTTTTTATTTATTTATTTGTAGGGCCAATTAAACTCCTCCAAAATTTAATACAATTTTTAAATTTTCAAAACGGAGAGCCTATACAAAAAGATTAAACTAATATTTTTTAAATTAATTAATTAAAGTTATATTTTTTTTAACAATCGTGGGGTATAATTATTTGGGCATTTATGAAGAGGAATTTATTTATTTATTAAGCCAATGAATATACAAAATTCTTATAGGCTAAGTAGACAATTTTTTACGGTTAATAGGCATACAAAAATTAATTTATACTATAAATTAAATATAATAATATTCAAGGAATTCAATGGACGATCAAAAAATCTTTCTCAATAAATTTAGCGAATCTATTCAATTCAATAATTTCGAGCATAAAGAGATTTGAGAGACCAACATAGAAAAACTCCGAGCTTAAAAAGCGTGGGACAGTCAACAGTAAAACGTATCATATGATCGTGTGCTTGAGCAAGTAGGACATGATGGAAAGAATAATGAGATCGCGCCTATCGTGGTACCGTTACTTTGCTCTCAGCGAATTTGACAATGAGTTACGTCGTTTTAGCACCAGTATGGCCAGATTAGCATTTTCGTAACTTGATTTAGCTTTTTTTTTGTTATTTAGTCTCGGAGTCTTAGTTCTTTCTTCATGACATTTTTCTAGCCTGTTCTTATTAAAATGTAATGTTTATAATTTTGTAAAATATACATTTTTTAATAATTAGTTAAATAATTCACTCAGTTTTATTTAGCTTTACTTTTTCTTAACATCTGGTAACATTGCCCGCGATTGCAGTTGTTGTTGGTGTTCTTTCAGCAGCCAAATCTCTCTCTCGCTACTGGAGTGTTGCCTAGCTTTTGATGAAAAAACGCACTAAAATGCCCATTTAAAGAAAATAAAATACCAAATTTTTATTGAATTACTTAAAGAACTTTGTATGCGTGACAAATTCCTTTCAAAATGTGCGTTTTTTTAAATAAATGTGTTAAGCTTATGTACAATTTAATTTATGAGTTTTTGTTTTTTTTGTTAAGCGAAAATCTTTTGTTAAGGGAACGCCTTTTTTGCTATATTTGAGGTTACGTTACAAAATCTTTTTGTAGCTCTTTTTGTAAAAATGTCATTATGGTTTCTTTAGTATTTTATGCTATTTTTTTGCTTATTTTAACTATGAATACACCTCTTAATGCCCTATGTCCCACTAAGAATTGATGACCGGAAGAAACGGTTACACCTCTACGGTTTTCATTCGCATTCAGTAAGTTCAAATGCTTTTTAAAATGTGTAAAAAGGTTTTCAATCTTAAGTTGAGAGAAGAAGATTTAATATTCTTGCATTAACTTAAGAGGAGCAAAAAATTAAATTTGCACTTTCAAAATATCAAACTTTATAAGAATCAACAAATTTGCATTAGCACTAAAATCTTCTCAGAGTGACCGTTTTTAACATTCTTTTGTTTAATAATACAGTGAAAAGCAAATGGTTGGCAACACTGCACAACTCGGCTAACGTGACGTCACGCACTCTCTGATGGGCGCAATCTTGTTTCTATCATTCTTGTCTATAACCCATGATGGAAAGAACCGCTATACTCTATAACCGCTATTGAGACGACAGTGACTGAGGTTGAGAACTCTTGCGCCAAAGTGAATTATTTGCATGAAGAACTTGTTGCTGTTCGCGTCCAACTCACTAAATTACAAAGCAGCGCCAAAAAGTCGCCACAGACCACCCCTCTATTTTTAAGGTTTTTTAATCTCTCAAAACTCAGCTTAAACACTGTAAAATAACTTATAGTTATGTGTTTGATTAAATAAATATGTATATACAAAAATAAAATCGAAAATGAGAGGCAAAGATAAGCTATTACTCCTGTTCTGCTAATCAATAACCATGGCGCTTCATAGGTAGGGATAGGATCCGAAGAGTAAATCGCGCAGCGCAAGGTGTACTTTCTGGATTCGTTCAATTCTAGCAGCTGGCACTTATAATACGAAGACCAAATGAATGCAAACTCCAGTTTGAAACGCACAAACTCCATATACAAAATCTTCAGCGCATAAGAGTCGGAGAAATCGGAGCTATGACGCTTAACAAAAGCAAACATGGCGTAAGACTTGGTAAAAATAAAGACTAATAAAAGTAAAGCTTCGAATCAAATAATACACCCAATTTCACTTACCCGAGGCAGGGGCGTGCTAGAAATGTGATAAAACGCGTCGGTGGCATTGACACGCTCAGAAAAGGTAATTTCGAAACACTAATTTATATATTCACGAATAGACGATTACCATTTATTAAAATGATCAGATGAATTAGAATCAAGAGCTAGGGAGCACCGAATAAATTTTAACGTCATCTGCAGGAACTTCGCTGACGAGAAGCAAGAAAAAAATATCATAATTAAAAGGGGAGATTAAATAAAATTTCATTTTATACCAAATTCAAAAAAAAGTGCATTTTTTCCATAGAAATTCAATGGTAATTTTCAAAACCTTAGCGGCACGAAGAAAATTTAAAATAAAATTAAAACAAATAAAAAATTTAAAATTAAAAAAATTAAAAAAAATCCCAAAAATAGGTGTTTCATTTTGTTGATCATAAACCAACTTGAGGAGGAGCATCAACAAAAACATTTTTCTTTGCTCCATCCTAAGGCACTACACGTACGTGAAAATGTAAATGTATGCTTATACTTTTCTCATGCATTGCTGCTGATGTATTTCGGCATTTACTCATCTTCACACACTTTACCACATTCTCTCACTCAATCATTCAGTTGGACTCACTTCATTTGAAATATGATTACGTATGCATTAACTACAATAACAAAAAAGGAAAAAGAGAATCCCATGCCAAAAATGAGTATGCTGTCAGAGAAAAACTCTTTCGCTCATTATATACACGCACATATACATACACGCATCTGTTCGCAATTTGTGTACCTCCATTCTTTGCCACTTCGCTGTCGGCTTTCTGAAAGTCAAACAACAGTGGAGTTATTAAATATTCAAGCCTCATGAATATGCGCATATCTACGTAAAATATTCTAAAACAATGAATATTCAAAGAAAAATTTTCATACGATTGTGTGAGGAGTGAGGCAATGCGGGAAAGAGAATTGAAAGAATTGAAAGCAATTCCGAGAGCTTTAATACATATTTGACTATTCAGTTATTGTTTTGACTATAAAGTACCATAAATCTCTCAAAGTGATGCAAAGTTCAGCTTACGAAGGCAAAAAGGTCCTAGCTAGGCAAGTTTGTGGCCTTTGTTCTTCCCATAGAAAATAATATTCCAGGCATGTGCTTAAACCACCAAAGTTTTTTTGTGCACCCAATTTGTTGCACCACAGAGAATGTGCCTAAATTCTGTATAAGAAATAAAGAAATGGTTCTCCAGAAATTTACAGCGCATTCTCTGAAATGCGCGGCATAGAGCATAAGAAGCATTGAATAGGCTCGACCCCTATATTATTTGCAGACCTCTATTAGAAACCGATATATGGACTACTTCACTACTCTGTCAATATTCTTTTGATCGGGATAGGTTAGACCAGGTTGAACCGGTTGACGCTCAGGTTCATAGCCCATTGTGATGCCGCGTAGGGAACTTGTCCTTATCTGTCCTTTTCACAAATTTGTGAAGATTCCTGGTTTCCACCGTACTGAGATTTTCCAATTCATTAAAAATTATATACCTAAAAAGGTAAATCTACATCTGGATAGAGCAGGACAATAGCACAGAGAGTGCGAGATCGACTCTTATTTTTCCTCATCTAAACAGCTTTTGCAGAAGTCATGTGTTTGTACGCCCGTCCTCTGGTTGTGTCTGTCTATTAAGTAGTACCCCGGTATAACGAAACTCAGTGTGCTAAGACTATACTTATTTCGGCTTAGCAGAAATTTGGTGCATTGAGCATTGAGAGTCGACGACAAATGTCGGGCAATTCTGCTAGTGCTTTCATTACACCATCTTTAATTCGCTGCTTTTAGAATTCCCTCAAAAATAAATAGATTGCAAGTCTGTAGGGTTACTTTTTCGGGATGACGCCCGTGAAGAGAAAACTGTGTTGTTCTTGTAGCAGCATAA